>CM055096.1:70893848-70956348 GCA_029204225.1 Diphasiastrum complanatum | reverse complement strand
TTAAGACATTCACAAGGAAGCATGACATCTTCACAAGGTTCACTTGCGATTTCTGGTAGCTAAATGTGAGACTGAGCATTTGCTTTTCGATATGATAACGAAAGATCATTGAAGACTTTTTAATCATGCTCCTCCACATTGATGGATAGAAGTGAATCGCTACTATTAATGAGTACATATCCAATATGGCCAACATTGGGCAGATTGTAACAGAGCTCAATGTAATGCATAGCTTTTCACATAAAAACCATCAAAATGGATAAAAAGAGATGGTAGATGGCTGCGCTCCCAGCGCTGAAGGCTGTGAACATTGATTCATAAACAAAAAGTGACAGTATGCTATCATCATAGTGCATTCCATATGCATACAAGATCTTGTAGAGTATCTCTTACCGGTTGTATGTCTGATTGTTGTTCAATCATTTGTAGATGGGCGCTATGTGCCAAAGAGGAGAGGGAGAAAGAAGAGAAGAATAAGAGTGGTGAAAAATTGAGGGAGTATATCACTCTTTTGATAGGTGAAGGCTTACGAAAGTGATAAGGCTGTGTAATGACATCCACTTGATAACTTGTAGACAGGACATGGCAACCATTTTTGGTCGTAGGATGACGTTTGGACGATCTTTCCTTAAGTGAAAGTGGAGGTCTTTTTTTTTGTTAATTTAGGAAGAGTTCTTGCCGTATGTTCACAAAATGGGGTCATATACCCAGCATTGCTATTATTCTGAATGTAGTAAACCGTAGCTAGATACCATCCATGAGAGAGAGAGAGAGAGAGAGAGAGAGAGAGAGAGAGAGAGAGAGAGAGAGAGAGAGAGAGAGAGAGAGAGAGAGAGAGAGAGAGAGAGAGAGAGAGAGAGAGAGAGAGAGAGAGAATCTCCTCGCCTTCCTACTTTCATTGTCTAAGGGCTTCCTTCTTGTGTTTATGTGATTATTATTTGTGAAGCGACTCCTTAACAAAAACATAGGTCTCCACAAAGTTGACCATCTATAGGGGTAAAGCTTGCCCAATGTTGGAATAGTAAGGAAATTGATGACCCAATGACAAGGAAGCCAAGCCCCAATGAATGATAACCATATCATAAAGATTCCTTGTCAACCAAGTTTCAGCCCACATGAAAGATGTAACAATATGACACTATCCCAAGAAAGGATTTGGTGTAATAGGCATGTTTGTGAAGATGTAGACAACCTAAACTTGGATAGAAAGACCTGACAAAGCTTAACTATTCTCTTGGATTGGCTTTGAGCTCTTCTCATTCAACCTAGGTGGAAGGTGAAGAAAGCTAGTCTCCTTCAAGTAGGGGCTCAAACCTTGTCTACCAAAACATGACATGTCTACCAGAACATGACATGAACCAATTTTCAAAGCAACTGTTGAGAAACTTGTTGATTTTTAGTAACGTATCTCTTTAGCCAATTTAAGATTTTGAGATCTACAAGCTACTTTTAATTCAAATAATGGATTTAACTTGAGGTGTTTGTACTCCATGAATATGGAGGCAAATTTGCGAAGATCCTAAAATGGCCAAAGTATTTTATTTAACTCACTTTCCAACAACTCAAAGACTTGCAAACTTGAAAGCTGAATAAAAAAAAGATGTCAAAATATGCAATGATAAATGTTGATCCTACGAAGTCCTCTATTAGATGCTTGTTTTTATAATTGATGAGGCCACCCGCAATGAGTAGCAACTTATCTGCAACAATGGATTACAACAAGCATATGTCAACATAATTATAGGGCTAAAAATGTGGACATCCCTACATCTCCCAGTATTAATGGCAAATTCTCGGCCATAACCTCAATGCCAATATCATCATATGTGGCAAATATTCTACAACACAAACAAAAATTCAATATAATAAAAGCGAGTAAAAACATCTAGCCATGTTTTTCAACTCCCCAGAACATATGTTCTCTCTCTCTCTCTCTCTCTCTCTCTCTCTCTCTCTCTCTCTCTCTCTCTCTCTCTCTCTCTCTCTCTCTCTCTCTCTCTCTCTCTCTCTCTCTCTCTCTCTCTCTCTCTCTCTCTCTCTCTCTCTCTCTCTCACACACACACACACACACACACACACACCCTTGTGCCCTAACCCTAAAATCAAAGCCAAATGTCACACAAACACATACTATGGTGAACGAGAGAAATTCACTGAAATTTTTGTACATAGCCGATAGATAGGCGCATATTAGATTTTTGCACACATCCACACCCATGCTCAAGTTTTCAAGTGTAACTTACAAAAGCTTCAAAAGAATCTTCACAAGAAAAGGGTTTAAGGGTTCACAAAAAGCAAGCAATCTCACTCACACTATAGTTTCCTAACAAGTAAGAACAACCTGCTCATCAACAATGAAATATCATTGGAGCTTCTTCCCCAACGAATGCTCTTTGGCACATCACCTTCTGCAAATCACAATCTTCAACAACATAACCTATCTTTGCACATCATGAGTCACAAGGTACTGGAGATCATATTGCTCTTCATCTTTTGAGTCCAATTGTTAAATTTTTAGAGGGTCAAACTGAATTGTCAAAATTTTGATAGAAAGAGGAGATTGAGTAGCTTGTGATTCGAGTAATGCATGTTTAAAAAGTGCCTATAAGTTTGGCAAAAGGGCCTAAGAGGATGAATGCATGACTTTTTGTGACGCGGGAATCAAAAATATACTTTTCTATTTCCACTCGAGTGCAGGGCACAAGCTTGTAGGGGGGGCCAAGGTCTCCTCAATCCCAACATTATGTCCCAAATTTGTCCTTCCCACTTTCACATATAACAACGATCGAGTAGGGAGATCGGTCATTTTCTACCATTTCTTGTGCAAGGGACGTTTGGAAACCATACTCACATGCATGTCAACTGCAAGGAACATGAGAGCCTCACACACACACACACACAACACGCACAAAGGACTTTAGGCCATATTAATAAATTTCTTATAGTGTGCAACAGACCAATATATGAACATAGTCAATAATTAAGCCTATTGTACAACTAGTGAACAAAGCTTTGCAGAAAATTTGGATGAAAGATTTGATGCACCGAAATTCTTTTATTTTGAGTAGGAATATTGTACATTGCATATGCAAAGACTTTTTACTAGTTTTGATGCAATTGACTGACCTCTCAACTAGTCCTACATCTTGTAAAAGTGTCATGATAATGCCATGCCCGACATTATTAATTTGTCCGTCCTCTATGAACACCAAACATGGTACAAAATGGCATCATGTACACCTCAGCATCAACGGTTGGCTGGACTACATACAAGTTGAAAAGGGACACTTATAGGTGGTCTAACTAACTATCACCTCATGCTTTGACTGATATTTTCCCAATCATAGCAACTTTGCCAGTCCTTATAGGACCCAAAAAGATCTTTTGACAGCAGGCAAAGGGAACTGCTGAAGGAGAGCTACTTTCCTTTGAAGATCTGAAAGTTGACCATGTACACCAGAAGTGCTGATTCTTCCAGCGTACTTGCAACAAAGAAACGATCGTTATCTGCTGTTCAAGATACAAAAAGCAAAGGACTGCAGTTAGGGTAACAAATACAAATGTCATGTTTTGAGATTGGACAATTTTTCTCATCAAAAGTCTCAGATGATGTATCAATGGAGTGTGGCGATAAACTCATCAAACAACCTTTCAAATAACACAAATATCAAGATAAAATAAACCAGCTGATCGATTGAATTTATCAAATCCTACCTTGCAAAGCTCTACAACATATCTCAGCAAGTAATTTCCACACAGCCAATTTGCAAGGAGCGCTAAATATGCAAATATTTGTTGCATAAAGTTTCAGTGAAATTGGGCATTATTCATATTCAAGGTAGAACTCTAGCCTTCAGCACCTTATTGAAATATACAGTCATGAAAACTGATAATTGAACGTTAAACAAGATTCCAAAGAATCTCAGAGATTTTCACCCAGCTTTCAGAAAATTATGATGTGATTGAACATAAGGTCAGGAAAAGATTAGACAGCCTTACTTTACAGCTTACTTTATGACGTGATTGAACATAAGGTCAGGAAAAGATTAGACAGCCTTACTTTACAGCTTTATGCGGGACTTGGACCCACATATTTGTGCTTAGGATTCCAGCGTTTTCCATGCCCAAAGCCAGGTCAAGTGAGCTCATTTTTTTCAGGCTCCGCTTCAAAGGAACCAAGCACCATTTCTCGAAGGTCCAAAGCGTTTAGTACAGCATACCCACATGCATCATTGTTAAAGTATGCATAAACATCAATGCCTTTGCCAAGTTGTTCCTTGATCCATGAAGCATGGTCCTGTAGCTGAGCTCAAGAATAGCACTGTGTATAGTTATGCCCATGAAAACGGAGATAGATCCAGTCTGCAGTCACAATCTGTTTGACAAAACAATGATGTGAATATCAGAATGCTAGTTTCAACACACAAGGTGCTCAGTTTGACTAGTCGTTTTCTTATCAGGAGCATCTACTTTGCAGAATGATCAAAAAATGCACTTGCAAACCTTTGGGTGTCTGAATGGAATGTCCTTGTGATCGTGAATGACAAGAGAAGCATTGTGAGCAGTCAGAAGAGAGTAAAGTTCATCGCACAACCATCTTGAGTCTCGAACTTCGATAGCCCATCGGTAGCACCGTGGTACTTCATTCAAAAAAAGCTTCAAGCGCTCCAAATTTAAATCAAACTTCGGAGGCAGCTGAATAAAAAAGGATCAAGGTCAACATAGCGTTGATCTTTACTATAGGGAAAACTAGATAACCCTTCATTGAATTTTGCCAAATGAGCACTTCTTTTGCTTCTTTCTTTGTGCAAAAGACATGCAAACCCAGTAGCTATTTCCGGTTATGAAAGATGGCTCCTGAAAAGTTTGGCCCCTTGACATGCTTACCATTAATTCATGGGGGGGATACCATACAGACGAAATTGATATCTTCATTTCCATTCATGTTTTGCTAAGAAATCAAGCAGATTGTAGCTACTTCCTCAAAGAATTATTTCCTAGAAATGGGATAATGAACTTTGTTAATTCTCCTTCAAACTCCAAATTTTTAGCAATCGTGATAGAAAAATACTAAGTTAGCGACTTTCATACCAGTCAAGTCAATTGCAAAGGCTTCAAATTTAGCCCAGATCTTTGTAAAAAGATTATTCAGGTATGGACTGCCAAGCAACATTGTTAGTGATAGAGATCCTACGTATATAGGTCGCTTTTGATCAGCAATATTCCATAAACCTGAAACCTCTTTTAGTTTTAGTCCTCCTGATCATTCTGAATTAGATGGACAGATTGAAAGAATCAATCAGACTATGGAGGATATGTTGAGAACATATGTGTCTCACATGCAATCTTGTTGGGAGGATTATATTCCTTCAACGGAGCTTGCTTACTATAGTAGAAAACAATCTGCTACAGGTTAGAGTCTATTTATGCTCATGTATGGTTTTCAACCTAGATCGCTAGTTAATGTGAAAACTAAATCTATTCAGATCCAAAATGTTTCTGATATCTTGCATGGAATGCAAGAAATGTTGCAATTAGCACATGAAAGTATTCGTAGTGCTCATATTGATGACTGGGCATCTCTTAGATTTCCAAAAGATTCTACAACTATGCATACCGAGAAGCATTACAAGTTGTCTACCATATATTGTGGACCATTTCATATGTTCAAGAAAATTGGATCTTTGGCTTATGAACTTGATCTTCAAAACAAGTCTACTACTCACCCAGTGTTTCATGTAAGCCGGTTAAAATCAAGTTTACATGAAGGTGATAACAGTTTGAAATTCCTGAATACCTTGATATTGTATATCTACTTGAAACCCCTTCACACTTCGACAAACCAATGAATGTGAACCTACTAAAATCAAGCACGGTTTTATTCCATAATATGGCCAATAAAATGTTTCTGCGATATAATTTGCTAAAGATTTAGGACTTCAACATAATAGCACCTAATATATGGAAACCATCATTATTCCTTGGCAGTAATTTGTTTAGTTTTTTCAGCCTTTCATAGTTCTTGTTCATTAAACCAGAAAAATTTGCCCGGAATGCCCGCGTCCGCGTCCGACGCTCGGACCCGGATGCAGGGTCGGACGCGTCCTTTTTTTTAAAAAAAAATTTGACTGGACGCGGACGCGTCCGGGCCCCGGACGCGTTTTTCTTTTTTTTTAAAAAAAAAAACAAAAGGCGCGGGCAGCGGACTGTTCTGCAGAAGCCCGAGAGGAGAGAAAGAGGGCGGGAGAGAGAGAGAGAGAGAGAGAGAGAGAGAGAGAGAGAGAGAGAGAGAGAGAGAGAGAGAGAGAGAGAGAGAGAGAGAGAGAGAGAGTGAGTGAGGGGGAGAGAGAGAGAGAGAGAGAGAGAGAGAGAGTGAGTGAGGGGAGAGAGAGAGAGAGAGAGAGAGAGAGAGAGAGAGAGAGAGAGAGAGAGAGAGAGAGAGAGAGAGAGAGAGAGAGAGAGAGAGAGAGAGAGAGAGAGAGATTTATGGTGTTTGTGTGTGTGTGTGATGATTGTGTGTGTGTGGTAATTTATGTGTGTGTGTGTGTGTGGATTGTTGATTGTGTGCATACAGATGTGTGTGTGTGGTGATTTGTGTGTGTGAGAGAGAGAGGAAGAGACAGAGTGTGAGGAAGAGAGACAGAGAGTGTGAGAGAGAGAGAGAGGAAGAGACAGAGAGTCCGGTAAAAATGGCCATTCGACGGGACAGAAACGCAATTAGGTCAATCAAAATGGACTAGTTTTGCAGCTCTCCGTCCGACGGTCCCGTTTCTCCAAACGGGATCCATTTCAAGTGTCGTCTGTTTCGGCCAGCGGACAACCTCGATAGAAACCTATCGGAACAGACAAGACGAGGAAAGGACCGACGAAGAACCATCCGTCCGAAGTTCAACGTTGAACAAGGCTTCAAGGACACTTCGCGAGGGACGGGACCTGAAAACATTTGGAATCGACAAAATGGCCCAGGAATATAGTCCACGGATTCGTGATCCCGATACGAACTCAAAGGACCGAGCCTGGCCCGATTCGGGTGTCGTTCGATCAAAATGGCCCTTCGACGGGACAGAAACGCAATTAGGTCAAGCGAAATGGACTAGTTTTGCAGCTTTCCGTCCGACGGTCCCGTTTCTCCAAACGGGATCCGTTTCAGGTGTCGTCCGTTTCGACCAGCGGAAAACCTCGATAGGAACCTGTGGGAGCAGACGGGACGAGGACCGGACAAACGGCAGGCCCAGTACGTCCTTCCAAAGTTCGACGTCAAACAGGGCTTCAGGGACACTTTGTCGGGATGGGACCTGAAAACATTCGGAATCGACAAAATGGTGAGAGAATACAGTCCAACGATTCGTGATGCCGATACGATCTCAAGGGACCGAGCCTGGCTCGATTCGGGTGTCGTTCGGTCAAAATGGTCGTTCGACGGGACAGAAACGCAATCAGGTCACATGAAATGGACTAGTTTTGCAGCTCTCCATCCGACGGCCCAGTTTCTCCAAACAGGATCCGTTTCGGGTGCCGTCCGTTTCGGCCAACGGACAACCTCGCCAGGAACTTGTGGGAGCAGACAGGATGAGGAACGGACGGACGGCCTGTAGTGAATGAAACAGTTTTGCATAAGTAATTAGTAAGTTGTTGAAGTTCATCCGAGAGAAACCGATCACATCATATAAGACATAGGACTGTGTAGGTCTCGTGGTTCCCTGTAGTGAATGAAACAGTTTTGCATAAGTAATTAGTAAGCTGTTGAAGTTCATCCGAGGGGAAACCGATCACATCATATAAGACATAGTACTGTGTAGGTCTCGTGGTTCCCTGTAGTGAATGAAACAGTTTTGCATAAGTAATTAGTAAGCTGTTGAAGTTCATCCAGGGGGAAACCGATCACATCATATAAGACATAGTATTGTGTAGGTCTCGTGGACCCTTGTAGTGAATCAAACAGTTTTGCATAAGTAATTAGTAAGTTGTTGAAGTTCATCCGGGGGGCAACCGATCACATCATATAAGACATAGTATTGTGTAGGTCTCGTGGTTCCCTGTAGTGAATGAAACAGTTTTGCATAAGTAATTAGTAAGTTGTTGAAGTTCATCCAGGGGGAAACCGATCACATCATATAAGACATAGTATTGTGTAGGTCTCGTGGTTCCCTGTAGTGAATGAAACAATTTTGCATAAGTAATGAGTAAGCTGTTGAAGTTCATCCGGGGGAAACCGATCACATCATATAAGACGTGACGTTGTACCACCCTAAACCCTGAATCTATCTCATCACATAGGCCATGGTACTGTGAAGAATGCATCAATGGTCCGGGAACACAGTCCACAGGTTCATGATCCCGATACGAACCCAAGGGATCGAGCCTGGCTCGATTCGGGTATCGTTCGGTCAAAATGGCCCTTCGACTGGAGAGAAACGCAATTAGGTCAAGCGAAATGGACTAGTCTTGCAGCTCTCCATCCGACGGCCCTGTTTTTCCAAACGGGATCCGTTTCAGGTGCCGTCTGTTTCGGCCAGTGGACAACCTCGATATGAACTGTGGGAACAAACAGGACGAGGAAACGACCGACGGTCGGCCCGCAACGTCCATCCGAAGTTCGACGTTAAACAGGGCTTCAAGGACACTTTGTCCGGTCAGGACCTGAAAACTGGGAGATGTTTTGGAGCCCCCGTGTTGGTACGCAAAATTTTGACAGCGTGTTGTAGCATGTTGAAGTAGTGCCATAAGTAATTAGTAAGCTGTCGAAGTTCATCCGGGGAGAAACCGATCTCATCAGCCGAGACACAGTAGTGTGTAGGTCTTGTGGTTTTCTGTAGTGAATGACACAGTTTTGCATAAGTAATTAGTAAGTTGTTGAAGTTCATCTGGGGGGAAACCGATCTCATCATATAAGACATAGTAGTGTGTCGGTCTTGTGGTTTCCTGTCTTGAGAGCTTGTCACTCTTCTGGTGAGCATTGATTTCCCCCAGAGACTTCTGGTCCTGAGAGCTTGTCACTCTTCTGGTGAGCGTTCACCTCTCCCAAATCCTCTGGTGAGCATTCACTTCTTTGAGACAGTCACTGATGCACCCTAAACCCTAAATCAGTACTATGTTTACCATACAAACCATCATCTTCACTCCAAACCACTTTCAAATCTTTCTTTGCCGCTTTTTTGGAGCTTAGTTCCCAATGAAGCTTCGTAATAATTTATGAACTGCTCATTAGTCATCGTTGTTTGGTAATATCTCAGTTATGGGAGGCATGGGCAGTGGTTAGGTCTGTTGCAAATTTCCTATTTTTTAACAGGAGGGGGCAGGTGGGTGCCAGACACCCTCTGATAATGAATTCCGAGGGGGGGTGGGAGGGGCCACAAATTGCTTTTATTTCGCTTTGGGGATGTGGGACAGCGTGGGCCTAGCCTGTATTTTTTATTTTATTTTTTGAAAAAAAAAATTTGAAAATCGCAGACGCAACCCTGACGAGTCCGCGTCCGGACGCGGACGTGCGTCCGCGTCCAGGGTCCACGTCAAATTTCTATAATGACATGTAATACCACATACTGTCAATACACTAGAGGTCGCTTATCACCCCCACTGTGTTAAATTTTGAGCTCCAATTTGCTTCAGCTCCTTCTCAAAAAAAAATGTGCAAAAGAAACAGATACCTGCACTAACAAAGGTCCGCGGAAAAGTCCCAAAGGAAGTGCTCTCTCAAGGAAAAGGGAGATTGGTCCATCAGGATCTTTCAAATGCTTCAAATGTGTTACAAACCTGCAAAATAAGAACTGACATGTAAGCAATTAAGCAAGTTCTTTAACCCGATTTCCTTTCTCTGCTTCACAAGTTTTCAATATGAAATAAATTTTCTAAAAAGCTGCTAAAAAAATAACATAATATCACAAATGCAACAAAACTTCAAAGCAAAGGGGAAAGCAGGAAGAACAATACACTGACCTGCTGAACTTTAGTGCATAACAAAAGCCTGGAGGAGCTTGTTTATGCCAGTTTTCAAACACGGTCGAAGATGGGAGGCGAAAAAATGTGTTGTTGATTTCCACTGTGCCAAAAAGACGAGTATAGTGTTCAAACCATTGCTTCTGAGGTAGTCTCTCTGGATATACTATCTTCTTCCAATGCCTATACACATACCCTGATGTACCTATTCTAAAAGCACCCCTGCCATAAAATTGCAAATCTCCGGGAAATCTCCAAGGCTTGCCATTACCCTTTATCATGGTAAGCGCCAATGATTCCTCTTTCCCTGTTTCTTGCTTTCGATAAGAATGCCTGTAGATATTCTGCTTTCCTGCTCAAGACATATCACTCTTTTTTGAATAAAATAAATAAAGTGCCATGACAACATCTTAATCAAACAAAAGTTATATCTTGACTTGAATATATAATATTTATGTTTTCTTACGTAAAGTTTAGGTTGTTAAGGCTTTCTTTGCTTTCAGAGTCACATGGTTTTTGAGGCACTGCTACACACATATGGGCATTATATCAGCAGGGCCTTGTTTAGGTCATATAGTTCTAGTTTCATTTGTGCTAGGTTGATGTCCTATGCATTATATTTCATGAAACTTGTTTTTTTCTAAGAGACAATAAAAACAGAATCACATAGCAAACTCCACAACAAATCGTATCATCAGTGTCACCAATTATTTATAGTGATCCTTGGTATGACTCCTAAAATGAACTCAAAGTATCCAAATCATTGTTGGAAATATGACCTTCACCTGCATTACAAACGACATCAATTGACTTGGCATGAATAGTCGGCAGGCATGCTACATCAGCAGATACATAGGCTACTACAAAGCATTAATTACCCATGCTTTGGTCATCTGTTGAACATAGTAGCAACGAACCCATTAATGTTATGAATGACGAAAGGGCCCAAGTGCTATAAGTAACGTATGTGGTCCGGTTCCATAGGCTATTACAAAGCATTAATTAGCCATGCTTTGGTGATCTGTTAAATGTAGTAGCAATGAACCCATTAAATGTTATGAATGACGAAAGGGCCCAAGTGCTATAAGTAACGTAATTAATGTGGTCCGGTCCCTTTTATATATAAAAGGACAAGTACCGGCGGACCATGTGTGTATGGACACAGTAGTCACCTAATCTCTCACTTAAATCATTCACGTTGTATTATTGTGCTTTCTCTCCCATGCAAGCTATGGTGTTCTCTCTCCATCTCTCCTCTATGGCTCGAATGCTTACTACGTGCCCTCATTTCTAGCATAGTATTAGTGCAGGGAATGGTTAACACCTGCTACAATCTTGGCCTGCAGTTCTATTTTCAGAATTAAAGAATAAAGAATAGAGCAATATCTTTGCTTGAAATTTTAGCATTTTAAAAGAGAGAATATTTAGAAATCTGCGAATAAGACAGTCACTGATATGTTAAAGAAGAGTACATTTCAGCGTTTTTTAAAGCGTGGAGAATTCAGTCGGTACAACAGGGAACATTCAGCTGTTACACCCGATGATAATGTGATGCCAGCCATGGATTGCAGATGAGTCATTCAGAAAAAGATGGAAATTGTAAGAGTGCAGGAGCTATTGTTCCCAACATGAGCAAAGAAAGAGTTACGAATTAGATGTGAATTGTAAGGATCAACGCCTTATAACAAGTGCCTCAGCCCCAAGCGGAGAGATTGTAGGAAATCAAAGTGCCAAGATCTTTCTAACATTCAATTTCCATATACAAGAAGAAGAAAAGGAAGAAGAAGAATAGGGAGAGGGTTAGGTGCCCTCAAGAGAGAGAAAGTAGTAGCAATGCTTGAAAATGAATGAATTACAAATGAACAATGAGTACATATAAATAGGTCTTCCAAGGCCTAGACTCTTCCAAACTCTAAGTTCTAAAACCTTCCAAACCCACTACTAATTATAGGGCACCCCCAAAAGTCGAGATAGGGTCACATAATTAGACTTACTTGGACCCACGAGTTACTATTAGACCAAAATTGGGTCCAACTTAACTAAAACTGACTTAACATGGTCTAAATACTAAACCTAACCCATGGTTACACAAGTCTCGACCTTTGGGGTCAAAGTAACCTATGGGAAACTAACATTATCATTTATTATTTCTAACACCCTCCTTAAATGATAATGTAAAAAACATAACATGGCATGAAGTATGAAAAATTGCAACAAAAATGCAAAGTGTTGCATGCTGCCCAAAACTCCATGTAGCCGAAAAAGAAAAGATGTAGCTTGTTGTCCAAGCTTAATGCCGCCAAAAAAACTTCAGCTTGAAGTAGTCGAAGTAGCCAAAATCTCAGCCCCAATCATGTCCGATGTAGAAGAGATGTAGAATACGAAGTGCGGTAGCATCAAGTCGAAGAGTGAAGACAAGCATGCTCCATAGTTGCATCGAATCACGATTCGCCAGCTTCGCGATTCGCTGCAGCGAATCGTGGACAGAATTGTTAAAAAAAAAACCAGAAACCCGAATTTTGGCCTCCTCCTCGCGCACAGAACCGCGCCAGCAGTGGAGGAGGCAAATTTTTTTTTTGAGAGTTGTGGGCATCCAATCTTCGCAAGTGAATACTTGGCAGGCATCTACTCGACGATACGGAGTTGGTGTGCACGGTGCCGGGTGGGTCTGAGCTTCGTTGAGAGCGAAACGACCAATTTTTGATATTTGGTAAGTGTAGGCTTGATTTTTTGCAATTGTTGACATTGAGCTGTAGGCAACCAAATCGAGTGTAGTTTGGCTCTAGACCACCTTTCTTCACACCCATAGTGATTCCTACAGCATCAGTTTCAGCCGTTACGACACGCCTAGCGAGATTTGAACACCACATTCCAAATGCTTGTGTATTTTGGCCATTTTCACAGAATGGCTTGTTGGAAACCGAGTGAGGTGATGTCTGAGCCTAGAATGCATTTCCACATGCTTGCATAGACTCCTATGACCTCCGTTCCGCCCGTCTACGTCCGTATCACAAATTTCAATTTTCATGCCCTGATTCCATACTTTTTAGGGTTTGGCGTGGACCATCGTGCAAACATCTGCTAGGGGCACGGTTTAGGCCCACACTGCACTCCTTTATGCCAACACGGACTCCGACGCTAACGTCAGTCGCCTGTTATCTCTCATACAGAAATTATTCTATCCCACGCCCTAATCTCATGTTCTCCTTTGGCACTTGATATAATGTGTGAACTGGAATCGTTCTGATGTATGCTCTGGTATTTTGAGCTCTATTTGAGCTCGGTAATGTTGTTCAATGCAATGTATTTTTTTTCTACTGAACGTTTGCCTGATTATTTGTTGTTTGCAGGTTTAGGGTCGTGTTGATACGATGCCAGTGCGGGACCGAGGCCTTTGGGCCGAGGTTGAGCTTACCGACGGGGATGTGGGCACACACCATGGCTTAGACACCCGCAGATGGAAATGCTTGCATTGCGGTGGTCACTTCACGGGATCACTCACCAGGGTTAGGGCTCACTTGCTGCGGGTCAAAGGGCCAGATGGGCGGACATTGGGCATATCTGATTGCCCTAGGATTTCTGATGAGGATTTGTAGAGGTTGTCTACCATGTACGGGCCCGGTACTGCATCACAGGGTTTTAGACAGGGACAAGCAGCAGGAGCAGCTACAGGCAGGCATGCAGGAGGGCTCACAGGCAGACAGGCAGGGCCTACCATAGATATTGGGCCCAATACATCACGGGCAGGGCATGGTATAGTTGCAAGGCATAGTACATCATGGGTTGGGCATGGTACAGGTGCTCCCAAATCTCTTGCCATAAGAACCAGCCAAGAAGATAAACTTTTTCAAACCCTAAATGTGCCCTAAAAAACACAAAAACCAGCAAGTGTTAATCTGAAAAATCAACACTGGAATGTGTCAAAACCACACATTAGATGGATGTCTGCCCTCCTACAAGCCTTGTGTGCTGAAAATTTCAGCTTGAAATTGCATTACAAACTCAAAAAATCAGCAAGCAAAGACTTAGGTTAGCCTCCAACAAAGCTTTTTCTGGAACCCTTCTTTCTTGCCAAAAAGTGTGAACAATACACACACGGATACAGCCGTTGCAAACACCCTACAAATGGTAATATGTTGTCCAATTTTCAGCCTCGAAATGTGATCGGATCATCACAAAAAATTAGCGCCTTCTTCCACACCTGGAAACAAGCAAGAAGAAGCGGATCTTTACTTTGTAAAATCAGCAAGGGTACTGATTTTCAACCAAATCAAAAGATAAAAATTGCTTGTAGATGGGCGTCCTCCTGCAAAGGAGCAAATCTGAAAATTAGGGCAGCAACGGACCAACGGAAGTAGGATAAACCTACACGGATGTGGGCGACCTAACAGCAGTCCCAAAGAAGATAATTAATGGCGCCTTCCTGCAACCTGAAAAATCAGCAAACAACCAACTGATTTTTGGGCGCCCAAAATCCCATTATCTCCTTTGATGTGTGGCGCCCTCCTACAAACGAAAAAGAGTCAAAATTGAACCGATCTTCACTCCAGAAAATCAGCAAAGGTGCTTAATTTTTGTGATCCCTAAGTGAAGAAGATCACTTTTGGTAGGGCGCCCTAAATCAAGCATAGAAGATCCATGGCTCTGATACCATGTAGGAAATCAAAGTGCCAAGATCCTTCTAACATTCAATCTCCATATACAAGAAGAAGAAGAGGGAGAGGGTTAGGCGCCCTCAAGGAGAGAGAAATTAGTAGCAATGCTTGAAAGGGAATGAATTACAAATGAACAATGAGTACATATAAATAGGCCTTCCAAGGGCCTAGACTCTTCCAAACTCTAAGTTCTAAAACCTTCCAAACCCACTACTAGTTATAGGGCACCCCCAAAAGTCAAGATAGGGTCCCTTAACATAATTAGACTTTACTTGGATCCACGAGTTACTACTAGACCAAAATTGGGTCCAACTTAACTAAAATTGAGTCAACATGGTCTAAATACTAAACCTAACCCATGGTTACACAAGTCTCGACCTTTTGGGTCAAAGTAACCTATGGGAAACTAACATTATCATTTATTATTTCTAACAGAGATCCTACCCTTAGTGAAGTTTTCTTGTCTTCTTATGCTCCTTTATTGAATTTAAAAGTACTTTGCTGAAATTTTAGATGAGATTGAAGAGCTGTGTGAAATTGAGATTTTGTCGAAGTGCTATTTGTGGCTTGAAGTAGTCAAAACTTCAAGCGAAGTTCTGACATTCTGCTTAAAAGGTTTGAAGCTTTGAAAAAGACACCTAAATGAAGTGAAAGGTAGCAGCATTTCAAAACAAAAGTCTGTCAGGGGTTTTTATGAAGTCTCAACAATTCAGTACAGCCTACAGAACTTTGAATAGATTGGTCCCACCTCTTCAATGTAGCCATGTTATCATTATCTTTTGTGCTATATTGAGAACCGAACATATGCATCTAATGAGAGGAGACAATATTGCATGTGGCAAACAGGTTCCCTTTGTGAACTCTTCTATGGCTTGAATGCTTACTACATGTTTTGATTTCTAAGAATCACAAGCTATCAAAGGACACCTATTTATAAATTATGAATTAGGGATTCATCATCCTAGCACAAAGGCCCATAGAACATTCAAGTTCCTAAGTCCTATCTGCAACTACCTAGAAAGGCAAGCACATGATTGAAAGTAACAAATGGGTCCTTGGAATTAACAAATGTGTCACGAGTTTCCAAATCATAAGCTATCATAGGTGCAATGAGTGTTATTGCACCTATTTAACCTTATAGATTAAGGCTTAATCACCCCGGGACAAAGGCCCATAAAGCTTGTGAGTTCCATCGTCTAAAAAAGATCTAAAGCATAATTGAAAGTAGTAGATGAACTTTTGGAAATAACAAATGGGTCCCTCAAATAATAAAAGGGACAATGTACACCATAATGTCAAATGGTGCCAATAATGTCAAGTAATGCCCTACTATAGTCATATACATGGCAAAAAGAGCTAGAGTAAAAATGAAAAATGTGTCCCCATACCAGGGGAGGGTGAGGATGAGGGTGAGCCTCATGATGGGGAGGATGACCCTGAGCTTGAGGCGATGCCAATGCCTCCATGATGGCAGCTTCAGAGGCGGGCAGCTAGAGGCTAGAGTTGTTGTACTCCAATCTCCCAGGAGCTCCCAACCTCTGGTGGCCGGTGTGAGGAATGATCCACCCATCCATAGGTACCCTCCTCTTGAGTCTATCTGATTGCTATTCTGGGCTGGGGACACATGGTTGCCATGTAAGGGGTGATCAATCCCCATAGTTCCATGAAATCTTGTACCTGCAATTAGTGTGTGACTCAAAGGCACCACCCTCGTGCCCTGTCATGGACCTGTGACACACTGTCACCCAGCATAACTGCAAGCTAGTTGCTCGTCCAACAGAGGCCTATCCGTTGCTGATGACTAGGGTCCATACGGTCATAAATCTGCCTACTGACATCCTATCAGGTGGTCACACCCGGGCCACGACCTGTGACGCACCGGACCCAACTGGTCCCCTGGTGTCCATACCAGTTACTGGCTTCACCAATACCTTGGCCCTCGGCCCCTAGTAACTAGTCGTGCTGGGAATACTAGCAATTCTTCCCTCTTCTGGCAAGTCATCAATCCTCGATGACAAACTCTAGGTAAGACTTTTGCAACGCCTGGCGAGTCCCCAAGGTAGCAACAGATAAAAGATGCCCCTTCCAAGCCACTAGATACTCATGAAGGAGACAATTCCTCAATGGTCGCTCCCTCCGATCTAGGACTCTCTCTGGCCCATAACCTGTGGTGTCTTTTTCTTCCAGAGACACTAGACCCTCCACCAAGCTATCGCCATCGTGGAAACATTTCTTAAGTTTGCTAACATGAAACACTGGATGCACCTTGCATTCCATAGATAGCTGTAGCTTATAGGCTACTTGGCTGACCTTAATAATCAACCATGGTCCACAATACCTAGGAGAAAACTTGGTGCACCTTCCTATGCATAGCACCTTCAACTTCAAAGGGACTAGTAAATATACCCAATTCCCAATAGGTACAGTTCTCACGAGTATAACTATCTGCCCTCGCCATAGCCCTTGACAAGTTATCTTGTGCCATCTCTAGCTTCTGCTGCATCTGAGTCAGGAACTTTGCAGCATTGGCTACCTTATTTGAAATCCCTATGATCGTAGGACTCAGTGGCCTGACACCATAATTGAGCTCAAATGGACTCAATCCAGTGGATGCATGTCTCTTATCATTGTACGCAAACTCCAATAGCGGTAAATGCTTTTCCCAGTCTGTTTGCGCACCACTAACATATGCCCTAAGCATATCTTCCTAGATATGGTTCACTCACTCTGTCTGACCATCCGTCTGAGCTCTAAGCTACTCATCCGCAATTGTGTTCCCAATCTGGTGAATTCCTCCATCCAGAAATTTTCCGTAAACTTGGGATCCCTATCAGACACATTGGACTTCAGAAGTCCATGCAACCTGACGATATTCTAAATATACAACTCAGCAACTTGTGGAGCTGTGAGGTTTTTGGTCGTTGCGATGAAGTGAGCTATCTTGGAGAACCTGTCTACCACTACCATAACGGAATTAAATCTCGTCTGGGTCCTGGGTAGCCCAACAATGAAATCCATGGAGATACTTTCCCACCTTCCTCTCCAATGGATGCAGTAAGCCTGGAGGACTTACCCGCTTGGCCTTGTTCACCTAACAAGTCGTGCAATGCTGGACGTACTCCTTGACGTCTTGCTGCAATCGTGGCCAGAAATAATGCCTTCTTACCAATTCACTGGTCTTATCAATACCCAGGCGCCCTACGCAGGGACCATCCTGCCATTCATGAAGTTATGACGAAGATTCTTCACGTCTGGCGCTAAAACCTTTTCGTTTCTCAATAACATACCATCCTTCAAGGTGTATGTTGGATATGTACCGGTGTGTGCCTCTACGAAAGCGACGGCCTTGACTGACTCTTCCGCTTGGTCGACTACCTTGCGCACATTAGGCCACACACGCTAACAATGTGTGTCACTCTGCCGAGCCCTCTTGACCTCCTCCATGAGATCACTGTCAACTACAGTAAAGCTCATTTGATGTAGTATCCGAGATAGTTCATCATCGACCACATTTTCCTTTCCTCTTCGAAAGTGAATTTCTAAATGAAATTCCTGCATTAGCTCGGCCCACTGAGCCTGGCGGCCTTTCAAATCTGGTTGAGTGCAGAAGTACTTCAAAGTATGATGGTCAGTATACACTCTAAATTCGGCCATGTAAATAATGTCGCCACACCTTGAGCGCATGTATAATAGCATACAACTCCTGCTCATGTGTCGGATATCTTCATTGTGATGGCATCAATTTCTTACTTTGAAAGGCTACTGGTCTACCTTCCTGACTCAACACTGGACCCATGACAATGCCACTAGCATCTGTCTCTAGGTCGTAATATTGGGGCTGTCACAACAGCCTCCTTCAAGCTGTCAAACCTATGTTGAGCCTCAACATCCCAACAAACCACAGTGTTGGTATTCCGTAACTGATCTGTTAAAGGAGCAACTACCTTGAAATAGTTCATAACGAATCATTGGTAGAACTTGCAAAAGCCTAGGAAAGACTGTAATTGATGAATATCGGCCGGTCTTGGCCACTTCTTGACCACAGCCACCTTGGCAGGGCCAACAAAAATACCCTCTGTCGTCACTACATGAGGACCCAGATACTCAACACGAGTCTTACACAACTCAATCTTCTAAACATTGGTATACAAGATAGTCTCTTGTAGGTTGCCAAAGACGGTCTAAAGATGAATCTTATGCTCCCCTACCGACTTACTAAACACTAGTATGTCATCAATGAAGTTGACAACAACTTGCCCATATATTCACATAGGACATCGTTCATGAACATCATGAACTTGGCGAGTACATTTGTTAAACCAAACAGCATAACCAAAAACTCATAATGTCCAAAACAGGTCCGGAATGATGATCTGTATAAAGTATGATGATCTGTGTACACATAAAACTCGGCGCCATATAAACAATGCCTCCACACCTTGAGCGCATGTATAATCGCATACAGCTCTTGCTCGTGTGTAGAATATCTCTGTTCAGGGTCAACTTTTTACTCTCAAAGGCTACTGGTCTACCCTCTTGGCTCAACACTGCACCTACGACAATGCCACTTGCATCCATCTCTAGGTCAAAAGGTTTCTGGGTATCCACAATCTTGAGGATTGGAGTCGTGGCCATAGACTCCTTCAAGTTCTCAAAACGTTGCTGAGCTTCAGCATCTCATCGAACCACGGTGTTGTTTTTCTATAGCTGATTCGTTAGAGGAGCAGCTATCCAGGAATAATTCCTAACAAACCGCCGGTAGAACTTACAAAAGCCTAAGAAAGATTGTAATTGACGTATATCGAGAGGCCTCGACCACTTTTTAACCACAGCCACCTTGGCTAGGTCAACCTGAATACCCTCAACTGTCACTACGTGACCCGAATACTCGACATGAGTCTTACACAACTCTGTCTTTTGAGCATTGGAATACAAGACAGAAGCTTGTAACTTGCCCAATACGGTCTTGAGATGAACCTCATGCTCCTCGACCGCTTTATTGACTAAACTTGCCCATATAGTTTCGCAAGACATCATTCATGAGCATCATGAACGTGGCATAACCAAAGACTCATAATGACCCAAATGGCATAACCAAAAACTCATAATGACCGAAACGGGTTCGGAAGGTCGTCTTCTGGATGTCTTCATCTCGAATCCGTATTTGATGGTACCCACTTTTGAGATCTATCTTACTAAAAATGGTTGCTCCCTGCAATGCATCCAATAGATCATCAATCCTGGGCATCGGATATGTGCTTCAATCCCCTGTAATCGACGCACATCCGGAAACTACTATCTTTTTTCTTAACTAATAAAATGGGAGAGGCAAAAGGTGAGTAACTAGGACGGACATATCCCAACTTGAGGTATAGGCTGTTTTTTCTGTTTTCAAATGGGCAGGAGGTATAGCTGAGGTAGTTCTCCCTCCAATGAAGAGACTCCGTGCCAAATTTCAGGTCAAACAAACAAAAAACCAGAAATTTATGCTACTTCAACTGCAACAGCCCTGAAAAACGTCCAAAAACTGCTTTTTTGCAATATCTCCACAACCACAGCTCCAAATCGGGTGAAATTAAGCTGGCTGAGGGCACCCTAATACTGTCCACCTACTGCCAAAATCTTAGAATGATCTGACAACAATTTCTTCTTCAAAAAATATTTTCTAGGGCTGTTTCAACTCCTAAATGGCCCAAGAATGCCCTTTTTCTCTCTCTACAACTACCCAGATGTGGATATAGAGCTCTAATGCTGAATCTAGGCTGCTCCTACAATGATTTGCCCATGGAAGAGGGTTGGCCCCTTTCTCTCTCAAA
Source organism: Diphasiastrum complanatum (assembly GCA_029204225.1). Lineage (NCBI taxonomy): Eukaryota > Viridiplantae > Streptophyta > Lycopodiopsida > Lycopodiales > Lycopodiaceae > Diphasiastrum > Diphasiastrum complanatum. The sequence continues at coordinate 70,935,941 of CM055096.1, read as the reverse complement.
AACCTCCCAAGAAAAAGCTGAAAATAGTGTTTTTTTGCACTTTCTCTCTCTAAAACGGGTTATTCTCTCTCCAAAACGAGGCTCTGATACCATGTAGAACACCTGGCCCACTAGCCATATTAGGAGCAATGGAAAGTGAACCCACCAAAGATGAAGAGTGACTATGGATCTCCACCCACTGTGCATGTGGATGCCCCTCATGCATACTGAGCATGTGGCACACAGGTCCTACCTAACTTTAGGGACCCACCCTTAGTAACTAAGGGCGCCCTCCACTTAGTGGCACTCCCTATGAATATAGACCAAGCCCACTAGATCCTAGTCCCTAAGAGTTATTATCCCGAACTACGGGGCTGAGTGTCACCCCGCCGGGACCCCCTAGGGTCTAACGAGTCACTAGTATCCCTGTGTTTGCCAATGGCCATAACATCTCCTCCCCCTAAAAGGAGATTTCGTCCTCGAAAGCGATATCTTCAAAGACGAAATCAGGATACCTCTTGCGAAGCTTGCTTGCAGACTCCCAGGTTGCTTCTTCTTGGGATCCATCCTTCCACTTGACTAAAACTTCTCGAAAGACCGCATGACGAGTCTTGAGATTTCGGATATTCAGAATTTCCTCTGGTTGATGTGGCAAGGAATTAGGTTCCTCAAAGGCTATTAGGGTTTGTTTTGGGACAATGTCGTCTCCTTCTCGCAACACCCGCTTCAGTCGACTAACATGAAAGACCAGATGTACCTTTGCGGATTCTGGCAAAGCCAGCTGGTAAGCCTAACTTCCAATTCTCTTGAGTATTGTGAAGGGACCACAATACCTTGGGGACAACTTAGGACACTTGCCTGTGCTTAGAGTGGTAGAGTCTTCAGGAACTTTCAGAAACACCCGATCGCCTTCTTGAAAGGTCACATCCCTATGGGTTTTATCCGCATAATGCTTAGCTCGCGCTTGTGCTTGCTTCACATTAACTTTAGCTATCTTGATCATAGTTTCCATATCCTCAAGAAACTCTCTAACACTCTGTACTTTTTCTTTCCTAAGCCCTACAACCATGGGGGATCTAGGCTAAAATCCATACATTAGCATGAATGGACTATACCCTGTAATGGTGTGTTTAGTGCTATTATAAGCAAATTCCAAAAGCGGAAGATACTCTTCCCAATTGGTTTGCTTTTTACTAACATATGCTCGTAGCATATCTTCTAGAACCTGATTGACCCTTTCTGTTTGACCATCCATTTCGGGATGATCAGTGGAGCTCATAGACAACTTAGTTTCTAACTTGTTAAACAGCACCCTCCAAAAGTTACCTGTAAACTTTGGATCTCGATCGCTAATTATATTGGCGGGAAGGCCATATAGCTTATAGATGTTTTCTATAAAAAAAAATCCTGTTGACTTCTGGAGCTATAATAGTTTTTTTGGTCGGTACAAACCGCACCAGTCAATCGGTTACAACTACCCGGATCGAGTCATGGCCTTTACTCGTTCTTGGTAACCCCACTATAAAATCCATGCTGATACTCTCCCATCTACCACCGGGTATCTCGAGTGGCTGGAGGAGCCCGCCTACCTTGAGACGTTCAGCCTTTATGGCCTGGCATGTGGTGCACCTTAACACGTATTCTTGTACGTCTTTCTGCATACTAGGCCAATAAAACTTATTCTTTGCAAGAGCATAGGTCCTCTTTATCCTGGGATGCCCTGCACTAGGACTGTTGTGACTTTCCTCAAGAATTTGGCGCCTAAAGTCACTGTCCTTGGGTACACATACTCTCCCTTCATAAAGGAGATATCCGTCCTCCTGTACCTTAGTTGATAGTCAAACTCCTGGAGCAGTTTTGCCTAGCGAGCTTTTCTTCCTTTCAAGTCACTTTGGGAGGAAAGCCACTTGATACTTTCTTGATCAAACACGATCTCAAACTTAGCTCCATAGAGGTAGTGCCTCCATTTCTTAAGAGCATAGACTATTGCAAACAACTCCTTCTCATAAGTGGAATAATTCAACTGGTGTTTATCTAGTTTCTTACTCTCAAACGCGACTGGACGGTTGTGTTGAGTAAGAACAACACCGATTGCCTGATCACTGGCATCGGTCTCTACTATGAATGCTTCATTTGGATCCACTAAACTTAAGACAGGAGCAGTTGCAATTGCAGCCTTTAGATTTTCAAAGCTCGCTTGTTGTTTAGGCCCCCAGCTAAAGAATTTGCCCTTACTCTTGAGTAGGTCTGTCAAAAGAGCAGTCAACAGGGCATACTGATGGATAAACCTCCTGTAAAAACCTGCCAATCCGAGAAAGATCCACAGCTCTTCCACCAAAGTTGGTGCTGGCCACCGCATAATTGCGACTACCTTCTCAGGATCCATCCTGATCCCCTCAGCGGAGATAATATGTCCGAGGTAGTGAATTTCTTCCTTGAAGAATTCACATTTTGATTCCTTTGCAAACAAGGAATTCTCTCTCAGGACCTGGAACACTTGGCGTAAGTGTTCAAAATGCTCTTCTTTAGTACCACTAAAGACCAGAATATCATCAAGGTAGATTAAGACAAACTTGCCCAAAAGATGTCTGAACACGTTGTTCATCAACCTCATAAATGTTGCTGAGGCATTGGTTAATCCAAAGGGAAGAACCAAAAACTCGTAATGACCATTCCGTGAACGAAAAGCCGTTAATGGAACGTCATCTTCTTTAATACGTACCTGATGATATCTAGACCTAAGATCGATCTTCTACCTCTAGGTGTTTAGCATGGCTCAACCTATAAGGAGGCTTACTAACAGGTTTAGTCTCGAGTATTAGTTCTATGGGATGATCTACCTCTCTTCTCGGGGGTAAACCGGATGGTAAATCGCTAGGAAAGACGTCTTTAAAATCATTTAAAATAGTTTGCAAACTCACATCTCTCTCTTTTCTCTCAACAGAAGAAACACATTTCTTTGGATATGGAAAAGATAAACTTGTATTACTTGAAAAAGTTTCAGAAGTAAGGAAACAAAGAAATACCTTTTCAATTTTTCGTTTCCGTACTAGCCCCTTCAACTGCATAGAAGAAACAACTGGTGAAGCCGGCACACTTGCATTTCCAACCAACTTAACTTTCTGACCTCTATGAACAAACTCCAAAGTGTTATCAACATAACTACGCACAAGACCACCAGTAGTTTCTAACATAAACAACCATTCACGACCAAGTATAACATCTGCCAAGGCCAAGCTCATTACTTGATAGTCTAAAGTATCTTGATAGTCTTGGATTCGTATGGGAACTTGTGGAACGAAAGTTTGGTTTAGAAAGTTGTCAAAATCAGATCACTTACTGCTTCTCTTAATAGCGCTAGAAAGAAAGAAGGACCACCAGAAAACGCTGGAGGAGGAAGAGCGCTGACAGAGAATGTAGCGCTGGAGGAGGAGGAAGAATGCGTTGACCCTACCCACAGGCTAGGATCCACGATGCTCTGATACCACTATTAGGAGCAGTGGAAAGAGAACCCACCAAAGATGAAGAGTGACTCTGGATCTCCACCCACTATCTTGTACCTGGCTCTACATTCACAGGCCACCATATAGGACCAGCGCCCAGCCTCCAAGAGGCCATGCACTCCTCTCACGTGCATAGTTGCCACTGTGCATGTGGATGCCCCTCATGCATACTGAGCATGTGGCACACAGGTCCTACCTAACTTTAGGGACCCACCCTTAGTAACTAAGGGCGCCCTCCACTTAGTGGCACTCCCTATGAATATAGACCAAGCCCACTAGATCCTAGTCCCTAAGAGTTATTATCCCGAACTACAGGGCTGAGTGTCACCCCGTCGGCCCCCCCTAGGGTCTAACAAGTCACTAGTATCCCTGTGTTTGCCAATGGCCATAACAAGCCATGTGCATGTGTGCGGGCCGCGCATTGGGATCCCACCCCCAACCTCCTAGCCTCCCGCTTGTCTTCCTGACCCCAAAAGGGCTGGTACCACCCCCACGGGACAGGAGAGAATGTGCAACTGCTTCTTATGAAGAGGAGAACCTAAGGCCCCTAATTACTTATGGGACAAGTGTGTAGGAAATGACACCGTTGGGCGCACTCAATGACAGCCGTAGCTTTGTGCTGGCTTGCGCCATCGTCTCCTTCAACACCCCCATTTAAGCAAGCACAAACAAAGGAACTCCCCCTTGGCTCTGATACCAAAAGTTGCACTCCAATCTCCCAGTAGCTCCCAAACTCTAATGGCCGGTGTGAGGAATGATCCACCCATCCATAGGTGCCCTCCTCTTGAGTATATTAGATTGCTATTTTGGGCCGGGGATACATGGCTACTATGCAAGGGGTGATCAGTCCCCATGGTTCCATGACATCCTGTACCCGCAATTAGTGCGTGACTCTGAGGCACCATCCCCGTGCCCCGTCATGGACCTGTGACACACTGTCACCCAGCGTAACTACCAGCTAGCGACCCATCCAACAGAGGCCTATCCGCTGTTGACGACTAGGGTCCATACGGTCATAACTCCGTCTCCTGTCAGGCGGTCACACCGGGTCACGACTTGTGATACACCGGACCCAACTGGTCCCTTGGTGTCCATCCCAGTTACTAGCCTCGCCAATACCCTGGCCCTCGGCCCCTAGTAACTGGTCATGTCGGGAATACTTTTGACTCTTGAATTGTAATTTTTGATTTGTCAGTGGTCACTGGTCAATACATTGTAGAGTTTATAGCTTTACTATTTATAATTTCTGAAAGTTCTTGGATGTCTGAGATTGTGATGTGTTGCGTGCATTGTAATTTGTGCATGTGTCATGACTCATGAGGCAACTTTGAAGTATGTACTTACTACTATCATCTATGGAGTTATGTAACTATAGCATATAACTTACGTTGAATCGTGATTCATTTAGATTGTGAATTGTAAATTGTAATCTGTATTTCAATTTTCTAGTCACTGGTAAGTCGGAATTGGTCTCGACTCATTGCGTGTAAACTCTGAAGCACTTGCCACTCAGCACTGTGAACTAAGAGCTTTCAACTCAGTCTTGTAATATGTATGGAGTATGGCGGTATCTAGTTTCTACAAGTGTATACAACTACCAGTATGATCACCTATTTATGGGGTCCCGTAGATGGTATGGCCCAAATTAGGGCTAGGGTTTATAAATTAAGGGCTAGGCAATGGGCATTGGGCATAGACGTGTGATTGTTGACATGTCAATGAGTACCCACTACCATGTGGCAATGGGCATGCAAACCCTCATGAGCTAAACTTCTTGCTCTCCTACAAGTTACAAGACTCTAAAGATGATGATGAATGCACTTGTGACTTAAGCATGATTTCTCAAGGGCCATAAGCTTTGTGTTAACAATGGGCATGAACAAATTCTCGCAACCTAATAACCTATCCATGACAATATCAATAATTGACTGAGGAAAGCGACCATAGTCACCATACACAGTTTTTCCTATTGAAATTGCATTCTCTAGAGCATTCTCATGAAATTGGATGTATAAAAACACATTTTCTTCAAAAACTTGTACAAAATTGTTTCTTTATGGAAGTAACAACCATGCATCAATGGCCTGCAAATGCTCATGTGATAGGATAAATTGGGTGAAATACCTCTTAAAGTCGACCCAAGTAGTGGGGCATTCTGGTGTAGTCTGAACACGCCACCACCAACGGTCTGCAACATCTTGCAGGTGATAGGTGGCTCACTTAATGTGCGATAACTCATCCACGGATACTTGTCGTAGTTCAAAGTAGCTCTCTCACTTGTGCAACCATTAATCCACATAATTTGTTGTACGTTGTTGTAACATGCTTGCATAATGGCTTCACGGCCTTATTATTAGGATACAGAACACTACGCAATTGATAAGGAAGATGAGAAGAAGAAGGTTGTGAAGCGAAAGGTGCGTTAACAGTTACATCCAATGGTTGTGTGCTAATTGGAATATCCCTAGCGATCGTCGTGATAGCCCTATCGAGATTGGCGAGAGTATGCTCAATGGCTGACGTGCAACCTTGCATATCCGAATGTGGAGTCTCAAAATACCATCGGACTACATAATGCTTAGAAGGTGGTTGAACACAAGAAAATGACTTCATGTGAACATCTAAAGAGTCCATTTTAAGAACATAAACAAAATGCTAGAGATATAAACAAAGTGTCTATGCAAGGCAAGAAAGAAAGATTCTAGAAACACTTAGAACAAACTGTAACATACAAAAGGAAGTAAGCTAAAATATAGTAGAGGAGTACAAAATTTCTCCCTAGAAGTCAACTTCTAATAATGCAAGTTCTAAACGTACACCAATCCCCATAGCAACTTAGGATGCTCTGATATAGATGGAATGATTACGATGTTCACAATAGACAAATATAATGCTATTGTCTGATATCGAATCTTAACATGAGAGCACCATGGAGAGCGAGAGAGACAATGTAGGCTTGTCCTGGTGAAAGAGAGCTTTGTGCCATGGACGATACATAACGTCCTATCGATACATAAGGGTTTAGGGTTTAAAGAAATCTAGGTACGGTCCCTTTAGACCCATGCAGTTGGTGGCAGTATGTCATGAAGTGCAATCCTTGACCCAAAAAAAATTTCATTTACTGTTTTTTTGGCATATATCACTCCTTTTGACATGGTGCACAAAGTGTAAGCATTTAGGTAAGAGTGAATTTACTTAAAGAGCTTATTGGGATGCCAATTTTGGGTTTAAATGAGAAAAGGAATAATATGTTGAATATAAAAGAGGAAGAGCGATAAGTGATTTCACGTACAAGATAGTACATTGGTGGAGTGCCCACGTTGAATCCAATTTTGCGGCAGTTGATAAGAGACGATGGCCAATGATTGCATCTACTTACATCCATCAAGCCAGAATCCATGTGTTTGTGGTTTTAAATTTTATGATTTTAGGGCTAGGGTACCTATACAAAAACTAGAGAGAATGAGAATCGGATTTGGACAACGGTGAGCACTATAGTGGGCTCTCCGAAGCAAGTGCTTGTAAGTTAATCTTTAAGCTTTCATGGTGCAAGCATTGGCCTCCTGTGCATTTGGGTACAATGATAAAAAATCGGAGCTTAAACTATCCTAGGGGTTCCCTGTATCTTTCGGTCTCCACCTCCACAAGTTTGTCCTTGCTTGGGTTACAGATAGCTGCTACACAACCAGATAACAACAAACGACATTATAATGTGAAAAGAAGTATTCTTCGTAAAATGATGACAAATGGCATTTTAAAATCCAAGCGCATTGTCCCAATTTGGCACCCCCCCCACCCCCCCCCCCCTCCTTTTAAAGTTTTTTAAGCCTCAAGTAGGCATGTCTCTATTGCCCCTTCTCTCGATGATGTCATCTTTTTTTGTGATGTTACACCTTCCTCTCCATGATGGCATGTGCTCATAATGGCAAGTGTTTCACTATGGTGGGTTATGGTCATAGCTAGCATGTTTACCATGTTTGATGTTTGTTGGGTGCTGGAGATGATTGATATATTTTATTCTTGATGGTTGGTGTTTGTTTCATTGGTCCTTTTTTTATACTGTCTTGCAAGAGCATGGGCATAAACTTTTTTGGACTTGCTTGTTTATTATAGTTGTGATTTTGTGTATCAATTTTTTTGGAATCTAGTAATGAATTTTGTTTTGAGTTGTTGAGGCAATGCAATATGATATAAAGACTACCTATATAAAGATGGTGTTGCATTTATATGAAAATATTTGCTAATATGTACCAAACCTCACAACATGAGCCTATTGGAGTCATTAGAACCTAAAATTAGTACGGGCGAAGATTTCCTAGGCAAAGAATGACTCAACGAAAGTTCTTCACTACTATTTTGGATTAAAAAAACACTGATCTGGATGTTTTTGGACAAATTTGATAAAAATAACTTTTGTCGACTTCACCGTGGGTAAATCTGACACAAATGAAACTAGGTTAGAAATGGCGAAGGTTCTTGTTGGCGAACAATAAGGTTTTTGCAGCTTGGTGAGAATAAAATTAAAATTTCCGGACCGTCCTGACAGATCTAATATTCGACGAACTCCAAAATGATCATTTACTATAAATAGAGTCCTCAGAATAGTCAGCGAAGGATTTAGCGAAGGTTGCAAGAGTAATACTGTTATTTTTGCAGAGCCTTTTTTGACAAAAATAGGTCAATATGACAAATGGCCTTGGCTTAACGTTTGCCCAACTCACTGATTATCAAAAATAGTAAGTAGAACTGACATAGACTCTGGCGAAGGTTCTTCTCAGAGAACTGATATTTTTGCAAAAAGGTGTTAAACTTTCCACAAAAGGTTATCAACAACCAGATGAACAGTCACATTGGCCTTTTATTTTTGGTATTATTCTTCGCCGACCTGGCAATAGATAGATTACAATCACACCTATGCACAGTGAATCGGACGAAGGTTCTTTTTCTATGATTTTTAGAGTTTTGGTGGTTTTTTGGTGTTTTATGATGGTTTTTCTGATGTTTTGCAAATCTGCTGGGAATTAACCTTCGCCCTTCAATCTGAAAGTTCTATGAGTGAAACCGAAGCTATTTGCAATTCCGCGAAGGTTTCTTGTAAGAGGGTAAAAAGTTATCAAGTTTGATGACAATTTTGTCTCCTTTTTTATCAAATCTAGCATAAATGACCGATTTTTTTTGTTTTCTTTGATTTCTTGGATCCAAATGGATGTTAAGATTTGTGATCTGAATAGCTTCCCTATTCAATAATCAGATTAGATTTCATACAAGAAGATCCACTCAAGTCAAGCAAAATCACTCTCAATCTAATCCTAAAATGCAATTTAAACCCTACTTATGCCAAAACAAGATGCCTAATGCAAGCTAACATCCATCCAAACATGATGCAATCTGAAAAATTGGTGTAGCTCCTCGACAACGGTGCCAAAATTGTAGTGGGCTATTTCCTATCCGAGCTTCAATCCTAGATCCAAGCACACAAGCATCAAGCAGACGAGGTTAGTTGTCACGCGGAGGTTCCGTTCCTATGAGAGCGATAGCATAATCCAAATTCCAGCATGTGCATACAATCCACATCTAACACTAAGATCCATTAACACTAAGCATTAACCCTACATCCATTAACACTAGATCCACAATGATAGAAGCTTACTCTTATCTGAATTCCTTTCTCTCTCACAAGAAGCATAAGAATAGCAATCCCAATAAGTATCAAATCCAACAATTAACACATAAGATCTCATGCTCACACCATAGAGTATGAACTAAACAAGGGTCAACGTGAAGCTGCTACAAAATATTCAACACCACTAATATACACTTTGGAGATACACGGGACTTTAGCTTTCAACAAAGTGATGGGACAGTTACAAAAGCTGAGGGATCAGGACAAAATGCCTAAGGTTCAAGTGGGAAAAACTATTAATCCAGGAATCTAGAAAAAATCCATGATTTTGGTGCACCCTCTGAACCAGAAAGGTTAAGTGCATCACGATGCAACCTCTGAACCAGAAAGGTTAAGTTGTATCTATTGAAGGCCCACCGAATTCCTACATATGCGGCCTAAATGTTGTCAATCATGGTTCTCACGGTCCCTATGCGGCCTAGATGCTTTGAACAAACCGCAAACCGCACTCTCTCTCTCTCTCTCTCTCTCTCTCTCTCTCTCTCTCTCTCTCTCTCTCTCTCTCTCTCTCTCTCTCTCTCTCTCTCTCTCTCTCTCTCTCTCTCTCTCTCTCTCTCTCTCTCTCTCTCTCTCTCTCTCTCTCTCTCTCTCTCTCCATGGATCTTAACTATCCCAAGGCTTCACCCAAGGCTTTGAATGTGGCAGTTGTCAAATGGATGTCACCTTCCGAAGGCCTTATACATGTTATTGTTACGCTCTCTGAGGCAGCTATTCCCAAACATTGTTTCCAAGGGGTTGTATCATCACACATCAACCATCTGTAAGCTATTGTGATAGACGATGGATTGCAGAACTCAGTAACGGCTTAAATGCGGCCTAAATGCTGTCACTCACGGTTCTCATGGTTCCTATGCGGCCCATCACGGTCCCTATGCCATCAAGGTCCCTATGCGGCCTAAATGCTATCACTCACGGTTCTCACAGTCCCTATGTGGCCTAAATGCTTTGAACGAACTGCAAACCACAATCTCTCTCTCTCTCTCTCTCTCTCTCTCTCTCTCTCTCTCTCTCTCTCTCTCTCTCTCTCTCTCTCTCTCTCTCTCTCTCTCTCTCTCTCTCTCTCTCTCTCTCTCTCTCTCTCTCTCTCTCTCTCGCTCTCTCTCTCTCTCTCTCTCTCTCTCTCTCTCTCTCTCTCTCTCTCTCTCTCTCTCTCTCTCTCTCTCTCTCTCTCTCTCTCTCTCTCTCTCTCTCTCTCTCTCTCTCTCTCTCTCTCTCTCTCTCTCTCTCTCTCTCTCTCTCTCTCTCTCTCTCACACACACACACACACACACACACACACACACACACAGGCAAAGGACCGTAGAATCAACGATTGTGGTCACATACGAAGCACAATCGCAAAGTCTCGCCTATGCTCTGAATGAAGTGAACGATCCTCAAATGCACCGTAGAGTCTTGCTTACGGTCTGAACGAAGTGATGGAACCACAAACCACAACGGCTACATATGCCCCCCCCCCCCCCCCCCCCTCTCTCTCTCTCTCTCTCTCTCTCTCTCTCTCTCATGGACTCTTCTTTATCAAAAGTTAGCACCCTTAACTTTGTTGCCAACCCAACCATATATGATACTTTTCAAAAAATATTTTCCCACCAATTTTGGCTGAAAGGGAACTTCCACGATACTTCCTACGGAACCATATATGTAGCCTATTCTTGAATGAGTTTTTTCTACTATACGGTGAGAAGAAGGTTGGAAGATATGCTCACGATAGAGATTGCGCCCTCTCTGGCTTGAAGTCATCTGCTTCTACTCTACGGTATGTGGTTTTGCTCGTTTCATATCTTTGCTTTCATCTCATTTCTACATATGGATGGTATCAAGCTTTCTGGGTGATAACCGTGATGGTATGAATTCGCTGTCCAGCGATGGATCAGCGAGGGTTCATACACATTTTTTGTATGGCATTTTCCTTAAGTACTATCCATTGTCCAACGATGAAGCATGATCAACTGTGGAGAAGCTTTTTGAAGATATATGAGTTGTTGTCCAGCGATGGACCTGCAACGATTTGTCTTGAGTTAGATACTCAAAAAATGGATATATATGGTAAGTTGTCCAGCGATGAACCAATGCTTCCTTCTACATACTTTGTAAATCATGATAATGATAGGTATGCATCACATATGGTAGGTTGAGACAAAAGTTTCTTAATGACCAGCGATGAAGCACTTCTTACCTTATGAATGGTTGTGTGGATTCAAACTCCTTATCATAGACATGAAAGGATGAAATTTTGGTTTGATAACTACAGTATACAATAGTCTTTACTATCCTTCAAAGGACAATATGATTGTTTGGTTGTTCCATAAGTAACGAAAGGTTACATACATACTCCAGAGATGAAGCCATTGTAGTATCATGCTATTATACAAAAGATACAACTCAGACACTAGCACGTTCTGATTATGAATAGTATACCTTATGCTTTAACCTATTTTGCTATCATAATTTTGAATGACTGCTATTTCAAAGGGAATACTACTGTGTCTAAGCACTAACAAATAAAACTTGCGCTCTTTGTAGCATCGAATATTACTACTATCTTCGTTTTCAATTAGGTTTGGTTTCGAACCATAAAGCTATAAGCATTTGCACAGCTATGCACATTAAACCATTTGCTTCAGACTTATATAAGCAATGAGTGGTAGGCTCTCCTTAACGTGCTTATTATTGCTTTCACAATAGCTGACAATAACATTATGAACGGTTTAAGTCTAAGAAAGGCAAGAGCACTCGAGGGACTAAACATGGCATCCTCACAAGAAACCACTGCTACAATCATCTAGGTATGAGTTTTCCGAACAGTTTTCAGACTTTGCATGCATCACCTATGCTCAAAAGGTACGGTGTCTCTTCACAAATATATTCCATTCTAGGTGACTAATAATGATCCTAAATAAGTTTCTACTCAGTTCGACTATATCACTTCATAAATAATGAAAATTTTCTACATATAATGACACCCACGCTGTCTCGAAGCAAGGTTTCTCTTCAAATTATCTTGGACAACATGGATTTGCGTAAGATAAATGCTTCTTACAAAAGGATTAGAATGGCACAGTTCTCCCCTAATACCTTGTAAAAACCATGAGAACCTCATCAATAAAATGAAGCCTATCCGATACAAGGTCTCAAAAAACCATGGATTGGATATGGAGTTACGATAAACGTAAGTTCACTCATAACTACACTATTCAACCATGGCTTGTGCAAATTTATTACCCATTCAGTTGTCATATCAGATTATGGTGAGATACGACTGAAAAGCATGGATATACTCAAGAGTATGGACAGTAGTGTGTGTGACATTTCTTAAGTCATCAAGAATAGCATGGATTTGCTCTGACACCGGCACACGTGTTCACACCATTTCTTTTAGCGATAAGCAATATATACGGTGAAAACTTTTCATACTTTTGTTGTAAACGAAATGAACTGATACGGACCAATACCCAAAAACTGATCAACATGGCACTCGCCCTGATACAGTAACGGAGGGGCTTGGCCTATCGCTAGAAAATCATCTTTGTGTTTGGGAAGACTGGAGTATGTTTTAAAATGCTATTTATGCTGATAAGTAGTATAACTTCTTTTGGACATGGATAACAACTAACGCTCAGCTATGAAACCTGTCTTCCCCACTGTACTAACCCGTGCGGTTTTGTGTTGTGGGATGGTGGCAGGTATCAGCTGGACGTTTTGAGAGTGGGTATGTTATATGGTGTTTTACTGTACTGTACTTTACTTTTCAGCTTTACTGTACCTTGTTGGTTTATGAATAAAGGCTTCAAAGGGTTTGGTCTTGCTTTGTCAAGAGGAACTATGTGAAATTGTGTATCTCTCTCTCTGCATCCTTGTGGTGTAACTCCGACTATTCCTTGGTTGCGATAGTACTAAACCCTTATTTTTTTATCCAGTTCATAAGCTAAAAAATGTATGTTTTCATGTTTTAGTCCACATGATGGTTTCAAGATGCTGCTCTTTTGGGTTATGGAGAGCCCCTACCTCCACCTAACCATTTTATTCAGACGCTTATTTGTTGTATGAAAAAGGCCATAATAATGCATTCTTTTATCATTGACATTGATAGGGCTACTTGTTCTTCTGCTAGACCTGAAGATCAAGTTTTATGTTTGACTGATTTGTTGGGGACTTTGGACTGGATTAAGATCTATCTGGAGTTTGTTAAAAAGAAGGATACTTTGAGTCTGGTAGAAGATCTGTATGGCCGGCTCAATGAATTTGTCGAAAGATTTGAAGAAGATGAAATATTTTTCACTCTACAAATTAGGAAAGTCTTTGCATGCCTTGAGAATGAGAATGGTAATTCTTCTGTTGATGTGCCACATACTTCCTCTGATGCACCTCTTTCACCACACCCTTTGGTCTTTTTAGATATCAAATGTGAAAAATGAAAGTGTGTGTGTGTGTGAAGAGAGAGAGAGAGATGTGTGAGAGAGTGAAAAAAAAAAAGCAAACTTTTAAATGTGTGAAAAATGAAAAGGAGGTGTGAAAGAGAACGAGAGATTGGAAATTGGAGAGTGAAAGATGTGTGTGTGTGTGTGAGTGTGAGAGAGAGAAAAAGAGACATTGGAGAGTGAAAGATGTGTGTGTGTGTGTGTGTGTGTGTGTGTGTGTGTGTGTGTGTGTGTGTGTGTGTGTGAGAGAGAGAGAGAGAGAGAGAGAGAGAGAGAGAGAGAGAGAGAGAGAGAGAGAGAGAGAGAGAGAGAGAGAGAGAGAGAGAGAGAGAGAGAGAGAGAGAGAGAGAGAGAGAGAGAGAGAGAGAGAGAGAGAGAGAGAGAGAGAGAGAGAGAGATTGAGAAAAGAGTGGAGATGAGTGAAAAGAAATGAAAGATTCAAAGTGAGAGATTGAAAAAAGAGTGGAGAGGAGTGAAAAGAAATGAAAGATTGAGAGTGAGAGATTGAGAGAGAGAGAGAAATGAGAGATTGAAAGCTTGAGAGTGAGAGCTTGAGAGTGAGAGCTTGAGAGTGAGAGCTTGAGTGTGAGAGCTTGAGAGCCTCAATAAATCCACAAGAAAGCATGGAGAAATATTGAATGAGGGCCTTTATACTCATTTTCTAGATTTCAAGCGTCGCGTGGCTCTGCCACGCATTTTTTTGCCATGCGTGGCACTGCCACGCAATTTTTTTTTGCATGGAAATCCGTGAATATGGCTTGCAATGTGTTATATGGCGAGTGGTTTGTCAAAATGACAAATTATGGATCTAAAAAAATGATTTGACTCTAATTTTATAAATATTTTTTGAGGACAAAATCATGTGGGTGATATGACATATTTTTAAGCATAATTTTTTAAGGACAAAAGCATGTGATTGATATGACATATTTTGGGTACAAGAGGACCATGTTTTTTTTTGAAGATTTTGATGATTTTTTGAAAAGGACAAATGAGTATTAATTGTATTTTGATTTGGTATAAGACAAATAGATGATTTGATATGGTTGGTACAAAATGATCATGTGTTTAAGAGAATTTTGTGATTTAAAAAAACTTACAAATGTAAGTATGTGGTTTGATGGCGGATATAAGTTGTGGACATTATTTAGTTTATAAAGTATTAATTAATTTGTTATATATTTATCCCTTAGAAACCCTTTTCGACCCTTATCTCATGTGATATGAGCTATCTCAGTATACTAGACTTGGGATTGGTTAACACTTGATGAGCCGTGTCGAGTGATAAGCAACAAAACCACGCATAGACATAGAATTTAAGTCATCACGTGTAATAGGGGTTTGACAAGGGGTTGAACTTGAGTTGTCTTAATATATTACTTGTTGAGTCTAGTCACTTGATAGAGCCATGTCAAGTAATGAGCAACAAAATCATATGTTAGGTAGCAAATTTTGACTTTCTCGAGTGATAGAGACACCAAAATGGGGCTATTTACATTGATAGACATATTTATATATGTGTCCCTTAGAAACCCTTTCCAACCCTTTTGGGTCAGAACGTACTGGGTCAGAACGTTTTTTAAAAATAAAAAAACATGTGTTAAGTTGGGCGCAATCTTCCTTCTTCCTTTTTGTAATACATTGAGGGATGCTAGATATACTACTACTTCCATGAAGTATGGTACCAATGAGCTAATAGATTTCGAGGAACATGGTTGTGTGTTGTGCGGTTAAAGCCAATTGAAGGGAGATTAAGGATAGAAGAGATCTGAAATCTCTGTGGGTGGAATCCGAGGAAGGATTGGAGGTGGGTTTTTTTCGTGAAGGGATTGTTGATGGATGGAGATGAGAGCAATTGACAAGAGCGCAGGGGAATGTGGTGGGGTGTTTTTGGATTTTGTGTTGAGTGGATGGAAAGGAAATAACTTGGCGGACATTGTTAGATGATTGTTAGCATTGAGGAATGGATCAAACATCTTTGTTTGTGAAATCCTTGGCTGTCGTCTTGTGCAGAGGTGCTACCAGCAATGCTAACAGGATCGTCATGACTAATTGATTGTATCACAGTCGAATTTGA
This sequence comes from Diphasiastrum complanatum, assembly GCA_029204225.1. Classification (NCBI taxonomy): domain Eukaryota; kingdom Viridiplantae; phylum Streptophyta; class Lycopodiopsida; order Lycopodiales; family Lycopodiaceae; genus Diphasiastrum; species Diphasiastrum complanatum. Next base: position 70,920,281 of record CM055096.1, on the reverse strand, counting down.
TTTCAGAAGATCATTGAAGCGTAAAATGTGTTTTTCTTGAGATGGTGATAGGGGACAAGAAAAAATTGAGCATTTGCAATGTCCATCTGTTGAAGTGCTCATGCTCCTATATTAGATCTCTGTTGCCGTAATCTCTTCTTAAAATAAAACTATTGCTCTCTTGTCCTTCCAAGCAGCAAACTAATCATCTTGCCCAAGGACTAGATTCAATCTATCAGGGGCCAAAATTGATTGTTCCAAATCATAGATTGACCAAGTTCAGTCACCCGATCTTCTATGTCAAGTGATAAGGACCAAGATCTTGTATTGGACATTAGATTTGAACTATATAAAGTGATGAGAATCGACTTTAAATCTATTTCATGAGCACACAATTTCTCAAATTTGGTCACTTTATGAGAAACCTTTAGTGATATGCACCAAAAGTGAGCTATTCTAAAATATACACATCAAATTTTAGTTATCTCATGTGATATGAGTTATCTTAGTATATTAGACTTAAGATTGGTTGAGTCTGATCACTTGATGAGCCGTGTCGAGTGATAAGCAACAAAACCACGCATAGACATAAAATCTAAGTCATCACGTGTAATAGGGATTTGACAAGGGGTTGAACTTGAGTTGTCTTCATATATTACTTGTTGAGTCTAGTCACTTGATAGAGCCACGTCAAGTAATAAGCAACAAAATCATATGTTAGGTAGCAAATTTTGACTTACTCGAGTGATAGAGACACCAAAATGGGGCTATTTACATTGATAGACACCAAGATTGAGCTATCTGATGTGATGTTGGTCAATTATGATCACTCAAAGAACAATGATGAGTAATTAGGACCAAAATTGAGTTGTCTCACATGTAAGCACAACATTCAAAGTTACATGAATGTCGTAAACTTGAATTTACTCAAACTTGATCACTCAATGCTTATATCAAGTGATAGACAATAATTTTGAGCTATATCGCATGATAGGGGTCAATTCCATTGATAAGCAGTAAAAAACAATCAATCTAAATGTATTGCATGATGGAAGTCCAAGAAGAAAATCCAAAGCATGGCATAAGTGATGATGATCAAGAATTAAGCTCTAAAGGAAAGAAGAAAGACAAAGCCAAACAAAAGTGCTTCTTTTGTGAAAGGCACTTTGCATCCCAGTGCTACAAAAAGAAGAATGCACAAGATGAGAGTAAGCAAGACAACCTTACCATTGAGGATTATGAGGATGAAGTTGATTCATCCTTGATGGCATCTACACCAACAAGCAAGAGCTACTCCAATGACACATGGTGGATTGAGAGTGAGTCTAGTCTTGGATCTCTTTAAGTCTTGGATCCTCTAAAAGATTGGATATAGAAAATGTACTCTATGTTTTTAATCTTACTAGGAGCTTGCTTGGTGTTGGGCAACTAATGGATAGTGGTTTAGATGCTCATTTTAAGAAAGGTGTTTGCTCTATTATGATACTTGCATCATAAATGGATTTAAGCAAAGGAGGCTATTCTCAAAGGCTCGCAAGCAACCATTTTCTAACTCTTCTACTAGATCTTCTAAGTCATTAGATCTCATTCATAGTAGATTTGAAACTAGTTGAGTCTAACAACGTGCCAAAGCAAATAAGCCTCGATCTTCTTCTTCTTCTTCTACAGAATCAAGATCAAGTGCTGAAAATGATTTTTGCATTCAAGATGAAGCTGAAATCATGAACAACTTGATAAATAACGTCTATGAGCATCATGATATGGAAGAACGCACTGAACATGATAGCGAATCATTTATTAGTGCCGAGGAAAAAAAATTAAGAGAAGAATCAAACACCATTATATCCTGGAGCAAAGACATCTCGTTTGGCCGCTTCGTTGCTTATATTGAACCTCCAAGCAAAATATAAATGGAGTGATACAAGTGTTACATCCTTATTTGGGTAAATAAGATTGAGAATTTTTTTTAAGAATTTAATAGATGTGTTGTTCAAGTCAAATGTTTTAGTTGGCTAAATGATCTTTTATTTTATATTATGAAAATTCATTTCATTATGTACAGGTTATTGCGCAAACTACTCCCAGAAGGAAATACTATGTTAGAGACGAGAGGTGAGGCATGAGAAGTGTTGAGTGCAATGGGAATGGACTATACATTGCATCATGCTTGTCCAAAAGATTGCATCTTATATCGTGGTGAGTATCGAGGGTTAAAAGCTTGTCCTTTATGCGATACTCCTCAATATCAAGATGACTTACAAGGGACCACTATCCCATGCAAGTTGTTATGACACTTTCCAATAATCCCACGATTGCAACGATTGTTTCATTGCAAGTCTCTTGCAGAACTTGTGAATTGGCATGCTAGAGAGTACCCTCAAACTCTCCTGCATGGAAACACATTGACAAAGAATATCCATGTTTCGCAAGTGAAACAAGAAATATAAGATTTGGACTTGCAACAGACGGGGTTAACCCCTTTGGAAAAATGTCAAGCACGTGGTCTACTTGGCCAATGGTGTTGGTCAGCTATAACATTCCACCTTGGCTAAGCATAAAAAAAGGACATCTCATGCTAGCACTTCTAATTCCTGAAAAACATAAAGTAAAAAATATGGATATCTACTTTGCACCATTGATTGAGGAACTAGAACTACTATGGAAGGGAGTCCAAGCATATGACATCTCACGTCCACTTCAAGACAAAACATTTTTGTTGCGTGCGATGTTAATGTGGACTATGCATGACTATCTAGGATTGGGCGATTGATCAAGTGACTATAAAATGAAATTATTTCTAATGTTTGTATATTTACTTTTTATGCATGCAATATTTATGCTTTAAAAGAATTCTATTAATAACACAAATTGGATTTGATTCTTTTAGGTTTTACAACTTCTAGATATCACGCGTGTCTCATTTGTGGACCAAATATTGATGCTCGCCACTCACGTCATTTAAACAAAGTTGTGTATGAAAATCATCGCAAGTACTTGCATGATGAAAATCATCCATTTAGAAATGCTCATAGAAAAGGCTTTGGAGGAAGATCAGAAACAAGAATGCCTCCAAAGAGAATGTCCGTGGCAGATTGGCACAAACCTTGGATTAAATCCGAGACTAAGCCAATCAATGGTATGAAAAGACTATCCATCTTTCATTGTTTACCATATTGGAATAACCTTTTGATCAATCACTTGCTTGATCCTATGTACATATTAAAAAATGTGGGTGAATCAATATGGAAACACTTGGTGGGCGACAAAGACAGTTGTTCTGCCAGGCATGATCTACAAGAATCAAAAACAAAAAAATGTACTCATGGAAATACCTATAGTATTCCAAGAGCCCCTTGGATTCTTACGAAAGAAGAGTATAAGTACGTACGGTCAGTCATTTGCGAGATGAGAATACCAATGGGTTTTGCTCATTCACTACGAACATCATTCACAGCTGAAGGAAAGCTCCATGGTCTAAAATCTCATGATTGGTTGAAGATGGTCGAGTACATGTTTCCAATGTGCATTCGTGGCTATCTAACTGATCAACTTCGTGATGCCATTTACAAATTAGCATCTGTTGTCAGGTACTTAGTTTTTTTTGTTTACATCGATATCTTATGAAATTTCGTGTTTTTTTTCTAATACAAGTTTGATAAAAGGATATGAACGTATTAAAATCTAGTTATACTACAAACATGATGTAGATGGATGTGTGGTAAGGAGATTTGTGAGATAGACGTGCAAACAAAGCAAGAAGATATGGTGGAGGCTGTATGTATGTTTAAGAGGGATTTTCCAACTTCTATCCTAGACATACAGGTGCATCTGCCCATACACCTAGTTTGAGAGAAAAAATTTCAACCTTCATGCTATATAATTCAGGAGTAATGGATAAATGGTTGGAAGTATATGAAGAAGAAAAAAGAAGAAGAAGGGTATTGACTAGAAATTGACACCGACGCAATAGGCGTAGAGGTCAAGCTACACCTTCACATGATCTTGAGCCATTGCCCAACCAATGCACTATAGACTGGATGGTTGATACACTCCAACAAGCAAGATCAAAGGGACACATTAGAGGAGTTCTCAATCCAAAAAAGACCCTTTGTAAAGATTCTTTTTATATTTTTTCTCAAATGTTTCTTACACATGGACCAATCAAAACACTCAAATTTGAAATCTACGTAACGTAACTTTTTGAGTCCACATTTTGATTCCATACTAAAAATGGCATAACTTTTTAGTGGTAAGTCCAAATTTAGCGGAGTTTGGTGCATTGGAAAGCTCTCAAGAAGGGCTTTCCAATGATATGATTATGTGACATACTTCTAAGCTACGATTAAAAAGTTATGGCAAGTCAAAGGTATTAGTGTTATAATATTTTAATAATAAAAAAGGCATCTTGCACGAATTCTTAAAGAGTCTTTTTGGAAATCAAAACTCCTCTAATGATTCATATCTGACACAAAATGAGAATTTGCAAGAGGATGTGATTGGAAGGTTTGTCTATAAATCTATTTTTTTTAAGTAAACAATTTTAATTTGTTCGATGATTGATTATTGTTTTAACTATAATCAACATGTGACAATATCAAAAGTATAGTGCAATGTGGGCATATGGTCGTCATCATTGCATTGAATCAATTGATATGAAACGACGAACTTATGATTGTGGTGTGATGGCATCCTTGACAACAAATGGGTGTTTAGAACAAAATTTCATGCGGATGGCACGATAGCAAAGCATAAGGCATGCCTAGTAGTGAAAGGCTATGAGAAAAATAAAGGAATTGACTATGAAGAGACATTTGCTCCAGTGGCTAAGTGGACTATGCTACGTCTTATCATCGCCTTAGCATCTCATTTTGGGTGGAAGATCCATCAAATGGATGTGAAGTCCGCATTTTTTAATGGTGACTTAGAGGAAAAAGTTTACATGGTCCAACCACATGGCTTTATGGCAAAAGAGTTGAAATTCTGTTAGGATCTAGTGTAGTATGCAGATCATATCACACAATCACCATAGCCACTCCTCACAAGCTCTCAAAGATGGCACAACAAAAGTTATTAGATTACAAAGAAATGTTAAAAATTCACAATTCTAGCTTGACTAGTTTTGGTCATATGACTTGTAAATAGTTAGATGGTCATGATGTGGCTTGTCACACGTGCCAAATAGCATAGGATTCCATTCATAAGGATGTTCTCAAGTAGACCTAAGTGTTAGAACCTTTGGAATGAGTCCAAATTATGCTTAGATACAAGAGAGAAAAAATAGGAGCTATTTTTGGTAATTTTTGCATTGTTGAGGGATCTCCAAGATTCCAACCCTAACTTGGTAGGGATGAAAGATCCACCAAAATTAGCATTAGGGATAGGTTTAGGGCTACTCATACCTGCCCAAAACCATGATGGATCATGTATATATAGGTGATGATATCTCACCAAAATCAATCAAGCAATTTCATGATTTTTCTCTCATAATGGTGCAATTGCTCTCTATGTTCATAATTGTTTGAGTACTTGTGATTACTAATGATTATAGGATTGAATGTAGGTCTGGTGTACAGTACTCAGACTGTGGGAGGCCATACTTTCACACGTGTGAAGCCTTCTTCAAGGATTTGGGCCATTTAGTGAGGTTCAAGCATAGATTTTTGATGGATTCTGATGGTTCAACTTGTGCTAATCTTATGAAATTGTTTCCCTCATCATTTCAAGTGTTTTAGGATCCTTATTTGCTGTAATTTTTACAAGAAATACTGTACATATAGAGTATTCACAAACTGCATGAAAAGGCAAGTGTCCTAAAATTGGCCTACCACCTGTCAAACTAAGGTTGGGCCCAATATGGCCAAATTCAACTGACAAGTCTGGGACATGCCCCCAAGTATAGCAAGTACTGTAAATAACTCTGTACAGGCTAATTCTTCCCATGTGTGGCTACTCGGCTAACCCAAGTAGCCGACTACGAGATCAGTGCCCGATCAATATATCCTAACGGGTCACGTCCCGATCACAACCATATACAGTAAACCAAATAAACTGTACAGTAATTACATCATCACATTTAGAGCTTACATAAAATTTATATCAGATTAACTCTGATTTCTAACTCTCTCCCTTAAGCTCAAATGTGATAAGAGTGAAAAACAATAATTTGTAGCAATGTCTAGAGTGTCCAAAAGATGTTATGCATATCACAGCTACCATGTACTTGACTCACACTCAAGCACACCAACAAACCACCAGGTTTGACTCACAAAGTATCATGTAAACACAATGCTTATACAAAGAGTCTACCATATTCTTGACCAACTGACTCGTCCCCAATCCGACTTGAACACAAGTGGATCACATGAGCGGCATGGCTCAAACTGAGGAAATCCCACTGCCACCATGAGATTTACATCCTCCATCTAGCTAGGCTGACATCCTATCAGACACTTACAAGCACAGACCTGTAAAGCTGACATACATGAGCGACTGAGGCTCAACCTGAGGAAATCTTACTGCCACCACAAGATTGCACCCTCACTAGATAAACAGCTAGTAGACAATGACAAGTCAATGAGCATAAATGACTACTTTGTTTCACTGTAGCGAATGCACAACCACGTAGAACTTCGACTCAGATCTAGACTCCCGTGACAAGGCAACATGCAAGCCCACACACACTCATGAAAATCAACACGAATGATAAAGCATCAAATACATGACCAAGGCCTGTCCAAACTATGGTATCCTATCATACCAACACATGTGCCACTGTAGATCCGCTGCTACACCACTGGTCACCAAATCAGGTCCTCAACCATGGCCTGCACATGTACCAAGATGCTCTCACGTCTAAGCATATCACATAGATGTCCTCATACATCATCCAAGATCAACCATCTCAAACCAATGAGCACTCCAAGCCTCATCCCTGATGTATCTCCCAAACAAAGCTATGCTCCAAGCCGCTTTGCCCTGACATCCTATCCAATAAGTCTTGAAAGCTGATCCCCATCCATTTTCCATGCTCCAAGCACAAGATCCTACCAAGGACTCAATGAATGAATGTACACAAATCTCACCATAGGCTATACATGAGTAGCTCGCCCACCTCCTAGAGATACTGATGATGATTTGTCTGTCCTACATCTCATGTAGGTTCAACTTTCCATGCTTGACATTGCCAACTCTGATTTGACAAGTATATAGGCCTCCCACCAAGGAGCCTATCTCCTCACAACATCCATCATAGCGTCCAAGCCAAAGCAAATGCAAACTAGATCCACTATCGTGATGAACAACTCACTCACGATCCATAGCATATCATGTAGGATAGCTTCAGAACCCTGTACCCTGTACCATCTGATCACCAAGTATCTATTACCCGTTGATAGCTCCCCAAGAATTTGTCCACTTTTAGTGCAACTAGACTCCAACTGGATCTAACCAAAAGCTGAATCCTGCTTACCAAATAATGATGGATAGAAACAACATGTGATGCCAACCTGGAGATCACTGTGCATATAACCATGCAGCTCACCTGATCACTCACCAAAGTATCAATTGTCACTCCCTGAGCAACCATCTCCATCCCTGTTGGCTCACAACCATGGGCATGCTGGATCCACATCACCCCCTAATGCTCTCCATGCCCTCAGGATATGTACCACCACAAGTACACTCCATGCCACCTATCTCCAAGTAGGCATGACCCATCCCTAGGTCATCACACATGATGCACTAGCTGAAGAACATCGTCCATACATCAAATGACATGTCATATCTGAGCAACTGTAGCATCTCCTTGAGTGCCACCCCAATGGACTCATCATCCACATACTATGCCCACCTGATGTCTCCGATTTTGGTCACCATCATGCTAGACAAGTCGAACTCCAAAGCATCACCTGCTCCACCTGGCTCCTAGCATATGCTCGCTCTCCCTGGCTATGTGCCACCCGACACCATGCCAACGCAAGCATATCCCTGAGTCGCCACTTTGTAAATGCTTCTTCGGGAGTCACATTTGGAACTATAACTGTAGGGCTCCTGTTTTGCAAGAACGTTGCTGCACTGCACGCTTCCGGCCAAAGTGAATCGATCAAGTCCATTTGCTTCATCATGGAGCGTGCACTCTCCATAATAGTCCCGTTTTTCCTTTCAGCTATACCATTACTATGCAACTTCCAAATCTCACTCACATGTGTGGGAAGTGTTAAAAAATCATTCTAAGTAAAAACAAGCTGCTCTCCTTGGGTAGAGAGATAAAATCATCAATAGCTCTCGGGTAGAGAGAGAAAGCTAGAAAATCACTTACACTCAAAATCCACTCAATCCCAAAATCAATTAGATCAAAGTGAGGAATACAATGAGACTATAGATCCACGTGCTAACACAATGCTCAAACATGATTGGACCTGTCGTGCTATACCAACAGGGTTAATATAGATTTTGTAGTAAAAAGTATCGTTCCCACATAGGACAGCGTTAGAAAGTTATGTTTTTGGTGTACTTATGGCAGGTGGTTTCGAATGTTATTCTGGTTGTTGACAGACATTAAAAAGTAACCAATATTACTTATATTTGGAATGGGTAATGTTAATGAATTCAAAACAACAGCCTGGCCTCTATTGAATTGAAGGAAGCACGTTCTACAAATAAAATGTTATCAGAGTAGTACAACATACTACACTCTGGCTGACTAAGGTGTCAACAGATAATCGAGAATTGTTCGATGTATTCGCGACTACGCAGACAATTAATTAATCGAGTTCGCGAAATATTCGTTCCTAGACAATAGTTCTCAACAACTAATGCCCAACTTAATGGTTAAAGAGCACAAATGGTTTTAGAACACGTTAGAAACTTATGTCAGAGACTCAATTCTTCAGACAGGGACTGTCATCTCATTTGTATACATACAACTTAATTCAATGATCGTGCTAGATTGCACAAAGATAGTCATTATTCGAGTGTTGAAAAGAAAGTATTCGCGACAGACGAATAAGATGATTTTAAGACAGTTCTTTAGAACATGATTTACGGAAACACAACAAACGACTGTAATGCACTAGAGCATCTGTCTGATCAGAGAGTAATTAGAGATTGTTAGCAGACTCAAGGTCACTCACACTCAACAGTGCGGAGAATAGAGATAAGGAAGAATAACTCACAGAACTCTATTCACCTCTTCAATCTCTTACATAAGCATAAACTCTTCGCTCTCGATGATCGAGACTGAAGTGTGAGATCAATATATGTTCTACGGGGCGAACAAACACACCTCTTAAACAATAGGTGCGTTGCTCCCGCGAAAGGGTCTAGTTAAGAATTAAACTGAAAATACGTTCAACTATACCATAAGAGGTATACTTAACTATGAGTTAAAGCTACTTTAGTTTAACATGTCTTTTCATAACTAGTCGTTTTGTATGGACGATCTAGTTCAGGGTTATCCAAGGCAATGTGTTTTCCTACTAAAGGTCTAGCCCTTAATTTATAAGGCAAGTACCTAGGAGATATATTCTTGAAAAATGACTTAGGCCTCTTCATGATTTATACTTAACCAGCTCATATATTCATTTTCGAGTATATCATGCCATATTTATGTTGATATTCAATTTTTGACATTTGCGTGGCATCGCATATCCCCTTCCTTAAATGTGAAACGTGCTCGTGAACATATCATCTTTATTTCGAGGATTATTCGAGAAACATTCTTGTTCATCAGATTTTCATTGAGGCGAAAAAAAATATTTCTTTACATGATTCGTCCTTTAGATATTTCTTCAGAGAATATGTGTCTTGTTGTTGCGTTGAGTAGGTTGATTTTGAGTTGAAATTGTTTGATGAATACTGGAATCAAATTTCAAAACATCTTCAAACTGCAAAGATCTAGCTTCAGTATCACAGATAGGCATTAGCATGACAAAGACATGAATAATATTTATGAATTATTCAATTCTTCATATACTTTTTGAGCTAGCTTCAAGTTCTGTTGAGTTTCGATCAACAACAAATCTTCTTTGGATTTTGTACATCGGCCAACTGGGAGGTTGCCGAATTCTTCTAGTTTAACAGGGAGTAATGTTACATCGAACAACTCCTGAGTCAACTTTGTATTTTCGTCTGAATCACTTTGTAGAGTGATTTCTTCACAGTATCGAGCTAAGAATCTAATAAAATTGCCTTTAACATAAAGATTCTGAACAAAAAATAATGTCTTTGCCGCAAAGGTACCAAACTGCCAAAATGTATATGTACAAAATTGCTTATATCTGAATGACTTCCTTCTATCCTACAGATTATGTCAAATCTCCGCAAAATATTTAGCCAGGTTTCGCTCCCAATTCACATATAGACTGAAAATTCTAGATACGCCATATTAATGTTGATTAGCAACCCTGCGTCATCGAATGCGCCTAAATCCGCAACAGCTTTGGGTTTGTATAATTGAAACTGCAACTTTCGCTTCTAAAAATGTCGCTTATTGTCTTCGTTCTACAAAAATTGAAGTTCTTTGATGCGAAGATATTCGAGAGCATACATAGTCGAAGAGCCTATGTATAACTCTGCTGACCCAAAAGGTAGGACTTTAAACTTACCCTGGATTATGCCCCATCAGAGACATCCTTTCTGCTCGATAGAAAGCTGGGCCCATAACCAGAGAAAGTCTTCCTTCTCCCATGGTCGCTTCCAATCGTCGAAGGCGATGCCTACTGCGCCTTCGACTGATTTTGCCGCATTTGTTTTGGCTGTGTAGATGCAGTTGCCAAGTCCTGAGTTTGCAACTCAACAGCCAGCTTCTGATCTTCCATTTGTTGTTGGAGATCTAACAGCTCCTGTTCGAGCTTGTCAATCTTTGCAACTACTTCCAGATACTCGAAATGGTCTGAGGCTCCGATGCAGGCAGACACAGATGGAATTTGCTATGTAAGGTCATCAATTCTGAGTAAGGCCTAAAGGTACTCGTTGTGTGCATCTGGTCCGCTGCAAGATGGGGTAGCTTCACTCAAAAACTCCTTTAGCTCCGCCAATTCTTCGTCGACAATAGCCTTCGAATCCTCGAGTGGTTGCAGGAACTCAACTCAAAAATTATCGAGCATCTAATCTTGGAGCTGGTTTAGCTTCGTGAGGTCGATTGTAACGGACCCTGCATTGGTGCATATAGAGAGAGCAGCTTCTGCCTTCAGTCTTCTCATTCGCTCCTCCTGGAAATGTTTCTGGAGTGCGACATTATGTTGATTTGCAGCTGTCAGTTGCTGCTTTAAAGAATCGTTTTGAGTCTGATAATTATCAGACTTGGTCTCAATCGTCTTATTGATCTGTTTTAAAGAATCAGCTTCCTTTATTAAGGTCTGAAGTTGTGTGTCGAGAGAACGATTTCGTTCAATCAGCTTCATGTTGTCTGATTCGAGTGAATCAATCTTCTCGAAAGACGCCTTGAGAACCTCTTGGCATCTCCTTTTTGAGTTGATAAATTCCATCATAAGTTGTTGGTGGTACTTGTCCAACTCATACACTTCAGCCACTAGGTTTTTGGCTTTCTCGGACATAGTGCGAAACCACTAGGGCTGGTCGTCTAGTTGTTCTTCATTTGCCACAGGTGTCCCAGTGTCGCCTTCAGCAGTTGTTTGTCTTTTGTCTCATGTATCAGACTGAGTTGTGTCATAGTCAAAGGAGGAGGCACTCGGCTGCTTCTGAGATGTGGAAGCAGATGCGGGCTGTGAAGAATCAATAGCAGCAGTAGCAGTAGCTCCATCAGTCTCCATCGCCACAGCTGGAACTGGTTCCGACTGGGATGGTGCATCGTCAATGTCCATAGCAGTGGTAGCTGCTACTTCGACGGCTGGTGCAATTTCAGTAACGAGGCCGGAAAGATCAATTGGCTTGGGGGCCAACATCCTTCCCGCCAGCAATGTTTTCTCTTGCTCGTTCAAAATGTCAAAATGGGCGCATAGCCGAGATACATGTGCTCCAACTCCAAAATTTTTTTGGTGCTTGATCCAGCGCAAAAATGCTTTATATGTAATAGTGTCGAAACAAACCGGATTACCCGCAAGTGCGTCTAAGATGTAACCAAAATTTTGCACTGAAATCGTCGCATCCACATCCGTCAAAAAGAGTGTTTGGTTCGCATATTTACAAAACATCTTAAATGTGGTATCACGAATCATAGAGATCTTGTACCCCTTCATGGGTATGAAGCAATTGTTAAGGAAGTGGGCAGCTTCATCCATCGAATCCTTATTTGTTGAGATCATCTTCCCATCCATCGGTAATCCAAGGGCTGTGCAGAACAAGTCTTCAGAGATAGTGAAAAATTTGTCTCGCACATGGACTTTGAAATCCACCTCTGAAATGGAATGAATGGAGTTGACAAACTCCGTACTGACTTCGGAGAGAATGATGGAGAGGTCCACTTTTAAATTACCCAACCTGCATCGATCCAAAAAGGACTGGATGGATGCCAGGCGGATTCCTACGCGGGCTTTCCATATGATGTTAGAGCTTAAATTGGATCCAGAAGCCATTGTTCGAATTTTTCACGAAAGCTCGTAGATCGCAACAGGTCGCAAATGAATGCTTTGATCACAAAGAGAATGTGCGCAGAGCATAAAATCGCAGGCAGAAAGTGTAAGGAAGAAAAATGGAAAATAACTCTGATATGCAGTAGCAGTGTGGAAGGGATGATGACGTGGCATGGTGACTTGACATCTGTCACTTCCATTTATGGAGTACGTGCATGGGTCAATGTTTGAAACTATGATTTGATAGATCGATCTTTAATGACGGAAGACCATTTTTGAAAAGAAAACAAATAAATTAAGGAGAAACAATATCTGTTTTGATATGTCAGCGTACACACGTGTGAATAATGATGATCACGTGGCCATCATCTTTGATAGAGGGATGTAAAAAGTAGGTAGATAGATTCTTGAAAGATTCTTGAAAAGGTAGGTTTAGAGATTCTCGAAGGATACTAGAAAGTTTCTAGAATGTTTCACGAAACATTCTTGAGAGATTCTAGAAAATGATACAGAACTTCACAAAAAATTCTCGAAAATGTTAAGCGTCATCCTAGAAATATTCTCAAAAAACTGGAAAAAAAAATGCTAGAAAGATTCTAGAAAATTTCTCGAAAGAAAAAAAAAATGACAAGTTTCAGTTTACTATTGAGTGTCGTGAACGTTTCTCGAAAAGTTCTCAAAAATACTTTGAAAAATAACTTAAAAGATTTGAGAGAAGACAAGAAAAATTCTCAAAAAATTCACGAAACAGTTTGAACAAATGTTGTGGTAGAAAAGTTCACGAAAATTTCTAGAAAATTTTCTAAAAAAGAAAAAAAAGTCACGAACATTATCAGAAAAGATAGAGAAAAATTCGCGATTGATTCTAGAAAAATACTAGAAAATAATAAGAATAAAAATAAATAAATAAAATTTTGGTCAAAGGTAGTATTTTTTTAGTCTGGACCTTTTAATACGTGTAGGTAACAGTTCCTTTTCAAGTGATTGAAGTTGCACAGAACCATTGTCAAACACCTCTATGACTTTAAAAGGTCCAAGCCATCGCCTTGAGAACTTTTGATGGCAACTGTCATATATCAGCGCATAATCATCAGCTTTAAGATCACATTTTTTTATATGACTGTCATATTTCTTCTTTCTTTGTTTCTGGATTTCTTTCGTTAATTTTTGTGAAGACTCACGAGCTTCAGCTAGTTCTTCAATATTAGTCAACCTTTCGTTTATACATTCTCCATTTGTTTGTTGAGCTTGGATACGAAAAGTTTTGACCTCAAATTCAATTGGCAGAATAGGATGCATACCATATGTCAGAAAATATGGTGTCTGTTTCGTCATGATTTTCTCTGTATTACGATAAGCCCAAAGAACTGATGGTAGTTTTAGTTCGAGTGGACAACCATATCTGGTGATAATACTTTTGAATAAGAATGTCGAGACAATTTTTGCATCATTTCTTTTTGTCGCCTCTGCTTCCACGTTCTTTGTAGCATAATCCATTGCACCTAGAATATATCGACAGGTTTAATTGGATCAGGTAACAGGTTTAATTGGACCGACAAAGTCAATCCCCCACTTCTCGAATGGTGCAAGAGGAAGGATTGGTGTCAACGGCCAATTCATTGATTTTGTAGGCTTACCAGATCTTTGGCATGGATCACATGAACGAATAAAGTTTGATACATCCTTAAACATTGTTGGCCACCAATACTTGGTAGTCAATATCTTATTAACTGTGTTCTTCAAAGCCAAATGTCCACCAACATCTTTTGAGTGTAAGGCTTTAACAACCTTTTTAATGTCTTTGGATTCGAGAAATCTTCGAAGCTGATGATGTGAAAGTACTGTACTTTAGGACCATAAATGAATCTACAAAAGATCCACAAGAGTGATTGGATGCTTGCTTAACAATCTATCAAAAAACTAGACACAAAAAAGTTGATCTAGATTGGCAATTTCACAAAATAGTTATCCAATGAAATTGCTTTATCAACAACAAATGTAGATTTCAAAGCATCACATTTCATTGTCTTGTCATACAAAGTAATAAACACCATGGATCTTAAAGGTAAGAAACAAGTCACCTCATGTCTACTACTACTTTCCAAAAAGTATTCAAAGATAGTAGACTCTCCAATGCTCACCACCCTTGCAAAATGCACACTTGAATGGACAATTTGCATGCAATTTGATGACTCGTCCATTGTCATTGACGACTCCCTTGGAACTCTCATGCTTTGAGGCTGATCCTCAAGATCTTCCTCGTTTTGATGCTCCTCCTCAATGCAAGCAAGATCACACTTTGCCAAGATCTCCTCTTGATGATCTCCTCCTTTGCCAAGCTCATTCTTTCAAAAGCAACACTAGCTTCCAACTTAAACAATCTTCCATGTTTTAATCCCTTTGCAATGCAAACATCATTCTTCAAGATGAAGCAAACACCATGCTTAAAGTGGACATCCAAACCACTTTCTAAGAGTAGACCAACACTAAGCATATTCTTGGTGATTGATGGTACATAAAGGACATTTTCTAGATCCATGCATTTTGAGGATTCTAGACACAAAGATATGGTGCCAACACCTTCTATCCTACACTCTTCATCATTTGCAGTAAAGACAAACTTTTTAGCATCATTGAACGAGTGTAAGGTTGAGAAAAAGTCCTTTTCACAAGACATGTGGGAGCTAGCCCCACTGTCGATCCGCCAATTATCTCTTGAATTGCTATTGCTTGTTGGTGAGGATGTAGATGCCATCAATAATACATCTACTTCATCATCCTCCTCCTCCTTTGCAAGGTTTCCTTGTTTGTCCTCCTCCACTTGTGCTCTTAGCCTCTTGTAGCATTCAAATGCATAATGCCCCTTCTTTCCACAAGAGAAGCATTTCTGCTTTGACTTGTCCTTTGAGCTTGATGCATCATCCTCTTCTTTGGCCTCCTTTGGATGCTTCTTCTTTCCATTGGTCTTCTTTTTGCCCTTGAATGAGAAATTGGCTTTCTCATCACCATCCTGCAATGACAAGGAACTCATCCTAGATTTTGCATGGAGCATCCTACACTCTTCAGCCACTAATACACTATGAAGTTTTTCTATAGTTGGCAAAGTGTCTTGGATGGCAAAACTTTGGACCACTCCTAGACCATTAAGAACAATTTGTACAAGCTCTCCATCATGAATCTTCTCTCCAATGGAAGCCAACCCCCTATTCAGAGACTTTATTCTGAGTACATAAGCTTGTGCACTCTCCTCACTTCTCTTCATGCTTTGCAAAATCTGATTTCTAAGCATGAGTACTCTTGAAGTGTTACTAGATTCATAGATTGATTTTAAAGACTTCCAAGCCTCTTTAGCACTAGTACATGCTGATAATTCTCTTAGCAAATCATTGCTCACATTCATCTTCACACAATGAAGTGCAAGCCTAGATCTCTTCTTGTATCTAGCTAACTCCTGTGCACCTAGAGGTTCATCTTCATCTTCAATCAAGAACTCAGGAAGGTCTTGGAGCACCAAGAGTGACTCCATCCTAACCTTCAAAATAGCATAGTTTGTAGAGTTCAATCTCTCACTAGCTTCTAGAAGGTATGCTCCAGCAGATCCCATCTTACTAGTGACTTCTACAAACAAGAAATAGATTTGATTGACTTGAAACTCACAAAGGTCTCACACTTGCAGTGTTTCACTCAAATTTGACTTCTAATCCAACAAATGGACTTATAATCACAGTTCTATCATGTGGAAAAAGTACATAAAGGACCAAGAGTGGATCCTAATCTGATCCTCAAGAGGGATTGGTTGTCAGATTACTTGATCTATCAATCTACTTGAGATTAAGATCAATCTAGATCAATTTCAGACACAAAATCCTAACAAGAACAATCATTAATTGAAGGTAGGTGTACTTTCTAGTTTCACACATGTGAAACACTGTCTGAGTACGGACTCCAACTTGAAAATCAAGTACACATTGATAGAACCTCAAAACAATCAAAACAAATGTAGACAAATGGAGAGAATCACTCAAAATTGCTTCCAAATCCAAGATTGGTGTCTCACATTGATTATGGCCAAATGTGGCTCTATATATACAATAAGTGGGAGCTCGTGGTACTAATCATCCCTCTGATGTGCATGCTCCTCCATGAGAAAATAAATATTTCTTCTTGACTTATTAGGATCACAAAGATCTAACATCATGCTACCATGATCTAGAGAATTAGACTTATCCAAAATCGCAAGGCTATGCAAGCTATAATAACAAAGTGTTTGCATCATATCTTCATGCTTGTTTACCATGCTAATCTCAGATCCAATGAGGCTAAATACTTCATTATGGAATAGAACTAATTTAAACTTCATACATACTATGTCAATTTTTTCTCAATAAATTGATTCAATCACCCCTATTGGATTCCACCAATTACTCTACCTCTTAAGACTTGGAATGAAATTCAAAATCAAAAGTGGTGATTTTTCTCAATAAGATATTGTGCTTCAAAGAGCTAATGCCACTTAGAAAGATCTGATCACTTAGGAGAAGACAAACTCTCCACCAATAACAACACAAAATGAGCTTCTAGATCTTGCCCTCTACAAAGGAAGGAACGCTTAGAAAATTGGATCTCTCTCTACACATTTTTCATAGACACCTTAATGACTCTTTTAAAACCTTACAATCACTCAAACAAATTGAGTAGGGTTGAACAATGTGACTTGGATCTCAATCTCTTTTGTAGAACTCTCAATTGAAGCCAATCTATGTCAAATTCTACAAAAGATTTGCATAGATGCTCTATATGCACTAGAAACTCTCAAAGGTTTCACTTGGAGGACAGATCCAAGGATGTTTTCTAGCAAATTGATGCTTCTAAACTTGAACCTATCACTCTTAAACAAATCTAGAGTGATGTTACAATGGATTTCAACCTCTCACCTTGCATATCACTCCTTAATCTATGATTTTTAGCAAAATCTCTCTTAACTTCAACATACACTCAAAAAATCAGAGAAGATCAATTAATGCACCTATTTCAAGCTTCATTTTTAATTTTTTGGCTGATCTAATCCAAGAACTAATCAAAGTATTAGATTTACTATAGAAAATGCTTGATTTTGCACCAAAAATCACTCAAATTGGGTATGTGAGTCAAATTCTACAAATTTTTGAAACTTCTTAGCCAAAATCGGAGCTGTACGGCCTCACACGTGTGGAAAGGGTTCCTACAGCCCACAACAAGATCTGGACCAAAAATTTTGAGAATAGCTATCAAATCCAACTCGCTACACAAAATTTGACTAGTTTCCAAAAAACTGCTAATTTTGGCTTTGATTTGGATTAACCCTATCAATTTCAACAAAACCTCTTGTACTAGGCTTTGATACCATGTGGAAGATCAATTTCAGACATAAAATCCTAACAAGAACAATCATTAATTGAAGGTAGGTGTACTTTCTGGTTTCACACGTGTGAAACATTGTTTGAGTACGGACTCCAACCTGAAAATCAAGTACACATTGATAGAACCTCAAAACAATCAAAACAAATGTAGACAAATGGAGAGAATCACTCAAAATTGCTTCCAAAACCAAGATTGGTGTCTCACATTGATTATGGCCAAATGTGGCTCTATATATACAATAAGTGGGAGCTCGTAATACTGATCATCCCTCTGATCCCACATGTGTGAAGTTGCTTTGTCATATGATGATTCATCATGCAAAACTGACACTTGGACAAAACCTTCTATTTTGAGCACTTTTGGTCCATTTTCCTTCTATATGGAGATCTACTTGGAAATCTTCTAAAAGTCAAAATTTGCCTACTTCAGCTTATTCCACACATGTGAGCTATCCTCTACACATGTGATATGACACCTAACCAAAGGATGTGGCTCATGCAATCAATAGATTGATGCCATGTGTCATATGTCTAGAAAACTAGTTTTTGGCCTTTTTAGCCACTAGAACTTGAATTAAATCATATGTACAACCTATATGATTATGGTACATGACAAGTACATTATTTTCACACGTGGGAACAGGATCCACACATGTGTGTTTATCTATATACAAGATTTTTGGCCTATCAAGCTTATTTTTGCATTTTACACATATCACTCCCTCACAAAGCTGGAATGAAGATAAGATGAAGTGAAAACTACTTTCAAACAAATCTTGCCAAGAAATGGATTTGATTGTCTCTAGAAACTCACTAAGGCCTCTCTCTTGTAGTTTTTCACTCAAATTAGATTTCTAATCCAACAAATGGACTTATAATCTCAGTTCTAGCACTCCCTCACAAAGTTGGAATGAAGATAAGATGATGTGAAATCTACCTACAATCAAATCTTGCCAATTTTGGCTATTTTTGGACAAAAAAATGACTTAATCTCTCTCTTTTTTCCTTCTTGGTGTACTTTCAAGACCTGTTTTTAACCTTAAAAGGACTTGAACGCAGCCTGGATTAATTAGATTCCATGAAACAAATTCAAATCTAATCAATGGCAAATGATCTTGGTAGATTATCCTAGGATCTCCACCAAAAATTACACCAACAGCTCACAAATTGAATTTTTTTGGATCAAATGAATACCATGCATTAAATGCAGGTTCAGAGGTGCCCACACGTGGACAGTACAGATTTGGACCCCTACCAAGTTTGGGATCAAACCTTCTCACCAAAATCAAGATTCTAGCTTGCCCTCTCAATACTAGTTTTTTGCACCAAAACCTGCTAGAAATGGATTTGCATTAGATCAATGGCTTATGCTCTTGTACTTGGATCTGATACCATGTGAAAGTACTGTACTTTAGGACCATAAATGGATCTACAAAAGATCCACAAGAGTGATTGGATGCTTGCTTAACAATCTATCAAAAAACTAGACACAAAAAAGTTGATCTAGATTGGCAATTTGACAAACAACAAGCATTAACAATCAAAAGTATTAATAAACATTGAAATCCGAGCCCACACGTGTGTACTAAAGTCTGTAGTATGGCCTTCAACCTGAGAAACAAGTAGATGATCTGGTTTCATTTGGATCACAAAAACTCAATGTACATAGTGAACTAGCTTGAGATTTGCCAATGAGCTCCAAAAATTTTCTATCTTCTCACTATGGAGAGAGGGAATACATAGCAAATTCGACTTCCTTCTTGAAGTTAGGTGGATTTCCAGCATGTAATAAGGAAGTTAACTCACTCTCCTTGACCTAAAATGAAACCCTAGTCTATTTTCTAGAGTCATGCTTGGTAGATAGCTAGTTGGTCAAATTTTCACCTTAAATCTAGGATTTAGGTCCTATAAACTAGGAATCACTACCAAAATGACATGACCAACCCTATGGACTTGACCTAACCTACATTAGGAGTGGTTTGCCACATGGCATCTTGACCTCACATGTGTGGAATCCACTTATGTACAAAATTTACATTATACTACATGGTTTTTTATCAAGCTAGATTTGCCAATTTTTGGCAATTCTTCACAGATGATCTACACCAAGCTTGTACAGAACATTGTTAATAATTGTATAAGATGCTACCTTATATTGAAAAACTGTCTTTTGCTCCAAATCATAACCATCCGGATATACCTTATCCTTGAGATAAGTAATGATATCAGAATATAGCGAATTTGTAGATGAAATCTCGAATAAATGTTCGTCTGGAAAATCATCATTGATAGGATCTTCAATTTTTCTAGTGCTGAGTCACAATAGATAATCAGCATTTGTATGATACTTTCCTTGACGAACCTCTACTTGATAACTGAATTCTTGCAGAAGTAGAACCCATCGAGCAATTCGTCCTGATAGATCTAGTTTATTTACAAGATACTTAAGAGCATAATGATCCACATGAAAAATAAATGCATATCCCAGCAAATAATGTCAAAAATTTTTAACAGTGAAAATCATGCCAAGTGCTTCCCTTTATGTAGCCAAATAAATTTTTCTCTGATGCACTGAGCTGTCGACTCGCATAGTAGATGGGATGGTCCTTCTGGTCATCCTTCTGGCTTAGACAGATGCCAATAGCAAATGCAAAAACATCCACATAACTGTGAAATAAAATAGCCCAGTTGGGTGGTCTCAGAATAGGACCATTGTTCAACCTTTGTTCAAGATCTTCAAATGCTTTCTACTGTTCATTCGTCCACAAGTATGTAAGAGAGGCAACAATAGAAGCATGATTTTGAATAAATCTCCTTTAATAGCCAACATGTCCTAAAAAAGCTCTTAGTTCACGCAAATTGGTTGGTATCAAGAGGTTCTTTATAGGCTCGATTTATCTTTGTCGACTTCTATTCCTCTGTTAGATATTTTGTGTCCGAGCAATATTCTTTCTTTCATACCAAAAAAATATTTCTCTGGATGAAGAGATAAACAAGTATCTCGACACTGTTGCAATGTTAATTTCAGCTTCTGCAGGTGTGTCTTTATATCACTGTACACACGAAAATCATCAATAAATATTTCGAAAAAAGTTCTCAGGAAGGCAGTGAAAATTAACATCATGATTCGCTGAAAAGTCGCTAGAGCGTTACAAAGACCAAAGGGCATTTTGTTGTAGGCATAAGTGCCCCAATCCATCGTGAATGTGGTCTTTGAACGATCCTCCTTTCGCACTCCCACCTGATTATATCCAGAAAAACAAAGCCATCACAGAAACTGTAACGCTCTTGACCAGCAACCTGATCTAGGATGGAATCAGTAAAAGGCAAAGGATGATGGTCCCTCCTGGTGGCAGCATTGAGTTTTCGAAAATCCTAACATATTCGTATTTTGCCAGTCTTCTTCTTCAGGATGACAACAATGGGTGAAACCCATTCACTACTTAAGACAAGATAGATTATACCTGCCTTAAGGTGCTTGTTAAGTTTGTCCTTGACCATTAGAGAGTATTTAGGATTGAGACGATACTGTCTCTGTCAAACAGGTACAACATCTTCCTTCAGATCAATAAGGTGCTCTTCGAATTCTACAGGTATACCCTTCAAATCGTCAAGCGACCAGGCAAAAACATCTTGATACTCCTTTAGTAGTTTCAGTGAATTCCGCCAACTCAGATTCTCCAAGCGACTTTGAAATATGCACAAATCTGCCAGGCACAAGTTCAATCACTTCAGTAGAATCTGGTAAGATGATACCTTCAGTCATACTGGCCTTGGTATGGCCATGAATTTCACGCATGGTTGACTCCATAGATGTTTTGTTGTCAACCTGGTTCTTGTTACCAAATTCGTATTCAGATTCATCACTTGAATCGTCAGACTCTTTCAAGTTTGTGTCTGTAACGTTAATTTCTTCATACGAAACATCAGCTTCATCGTTGCAGACATAGAAGAATTCATTGTCATCAACATTCTCATAACATTCAAAGTACTGCACTTCAATATCAGATTTATAAGAAAAAATATTCAAGGCATACGAAGTTTCTTCTGATGTAAAACTGGTGTCGGACAAAGGAGTTTCACTTTCATATTTGTCACGACTCCAGATTATGATTTGTTCTGCTGGCTTACCTCAGTTATTGGTCTCACCAGTCTGAAATCTTAGCTCTCTGGATTTCCAATGTACATTGAAATTATTTGATAAAGCCAAGGTCGTCCAATCAACACAAAATAGGATGACAAACCGAGTGGTTTGATAACAATGAAATTCATGGTGAATGGCTTGGCTTGAATGTAGACAGTGACATCCTTTAGCTCACCAACAGGTTTTCATCATGTCGAATCAGCTAACTTGATGTTTCGCTGTGTTGGGTGAATGTTAGTCAGCCCCAGAGCATGAGCTGTGTCTTCTGTTATTATATTTACACTGGAACCAGAGGGTCAATTGGCACTTTTTCGATCAGGCATCCTGCAATAGTAACATCAATTTTAGGTGCATCGAAATCACCTAAATCAATGGACAAAACACCAGCATCTGGCAGAGAAATTTTCTTCTTCTTCTTAGGCACAGAAAGGCCTTTCAGCTGCTTTCTGTAATAAGTGTTATTTGCCAACAACTGTTCAAAAGTAATGTTTGGTCGAAGAGATCCAATATCAGTAACGATGTCATATTCTTTTGTCTTTGATTTTGAGGTTGGTTTATCAATAACAGCACTAGACAATTTCATCTTCGCGATTTCTTCGTCTTCTAGATTTTGCTTCTTGTGGTGACTTTAAAAATCTTTTCCACGTCACTTGGCCAGGATTGATCTTCAGTCTTTGCCAATTTTCCTTCAATAACGTCAATTCTCTGTACAAGAGCATCTGTCGCAGCTTTCGCTTTCATGTCTGCAACAGTTGGTGTTGCTACATACTGATATTTGGGTCGCGGCTTCTACGGCTGAAGGCAGTCATGATACTTGTGACCAAGTTCTCTGCAATTCGAGCATAATGGTATGTAACCAATTGGCTTCTGTGGTTGAGGACAGTCAGGAGAAAAATGTCTCGGCTCTCCACAATTGTAGCAGTTGCTCGAAACTGGTTTATTCAAGGTTTGAGACTTCGTTGGTCCAACAAATTCAGGAGGATTATGTCTTCTTGGTGCGAATTTGGGTCTGTCCTGCTGGGCTGATGCTGTAGTACCCTATACATAGTTAGTAGTCGCATCATTCTGAAAAATAAAGAGTACCTCCTGGGCAGGATCTTCAATGTATTTGACATTAACAGTGGTGCAGTCTTCCTTGGTGTGTCCAGATGTTCCACATTTTGTACACCACATTCCTGAGTTAGAAGAAGACGCCTTTGGTCTTTTATCTGCAACTTTTGAGATCTGCACTTTCAAGTCATTAAATTTTTTATGAAGGTCATCCATATTACTTTTCCAAAGCTTTTCCACTTTGGAAGTTGACGACTTATCCTCGACAACTTTCGTGTCATCCTTTCGTTTAGTTCGTCGTTTATTCTTTTTCTCTCCTTTGTCAGCATCTGATTCCGATGAATTGCTACTTTCAGATTCCGAGCTTGAAGAACCACTACTAGAATCAGAATCTGAATCATCATCACTGTCACTGGAATCAATCTTAGACTTTTGAGATTTCTTCGTTGATCGCCGCTTTCGCGCTAATTTCGCTGCACTAGCTATAACAGCTGCTAAGGAGTTCATGTCCCCTTGTCTGCAGTATCGATCAATCTTTGGTAGTAGACCAGTCAAAAACCATTCGATTTGCATATCCACGGGATATACACCGGTTAATTTTCCTATGAGATTTTTAACCTTACGTGTATATTTGCGAAGAGATTCTTTACTCTTCTTCTGAATATTATTCAGTTGTCCAAAAATTCTAGATTTGTAACCTATCTCTTTGAACTGGTTCGAAAACGCATCTTTCAACAGGTACCAGGTTCCTACACGGCCTGGTTCTACCTGGCTATACCAAATACGCGTCTGCTTTCTTAGTAGACCAGGGAAAATTCGTAGTTTGTCTACGTTAGTTCCCTCGTTATTCGCATTGGCTATTGACTCAAATTGTGAGACATAGCTATTTGCATCATCGGAGTTGTCATATTTAATTTTAGAGATAGAAGTGAAGCGTGCAGCAGGACCCTCCATTCCGAAGCTAATTGGGAGTTCAAGTAATTGAACAGTGATTTCGTCTAGATTTCTACAACTAGTACTTTCACTCTGTCTTCATAAAAACTCCTCTCTAAGCTTTCGGTATCTTTCTAATCTCGATTCTCTATCTGACATACATTAGAGATGGAAATGGATGTGTCAAATTTCTTATAACTTTCCTAAACTATCCCCGGCAACGGCGCCAAAAATTGGTGTATGTCGTGCTATACCAACAGGGTTAATATAGATTTTGTAGTGAAAAGTATCGTTCCCACATAGGACAACGTTAGAAAGTTATGTTTTTGGTGTAATTATGGCAGGTGGTTTTGAATGTTATTCTGGTTGTCGACAGACATTAAAAAGTAACCATGCTAGACTGCACAAAGATAGTCATTATTTAAGTGTCGAAAAGAAAGTATTCGCGATAGATGAATACGATGATTTTAAGATAGTTCTTTAGAGCATGCTTTACAGAAACACAACAAATGACTGTAATGCATTAGAGCATCTGTCTGATCAGAGAGTAATTCATGAAATGCGTTGGAGATTGTTAGCAGACTCAAGATCACTCACACTCATCAGTGCGGAGAATAGATATAAGGGAGAATAACTCACAGAACTCTATTCACTTCTTCAATCTCTTACATAAGCATAAACTCTTCTCTCTCGATGATCGAGACTGAAGTGTGAGATCAATATATGTTCTACGGGGCGAACAAACACACCTCTTAAACAATAGGTGTGTCGCTCCCGCGAAAGGGTCTAGTTAAGAATTAAACTGAAAATACGTTCAACTATACCATAAGAGGTATACTTAACTATGAGTTAAAGTTACTCTAGTTTAACATGTCTTTTCATAACTAGTCGTTTCATATGGACGACCTAGTTAAGGGTTATCCAAGGCAATGTCTTTTCCTATTAAAGGTCTAGCGCTTAATTTATAAGGCAAGTACCTAGGAGATATATTCTCGAAAAGTGACTCAGGCCTCTTCATGATCTATACTTAACCAGCTCATATCTTCATTTTCGAGTATATCATGCCATATTTATGTTGATATTCAATTTTTGACATTTGCGTGGCATCACAGGACCACACTTTTGCCACCTCTTAATCCTATTTGACCATTGATCCATTCACCTCTAGATTCTGTTGGACCATTTCCAAGTATATCTCAAATTCTATTGGACCACTCATGGCTCCACCTCTAAATATTATTGGACCTCTAAAAGACTTAATCAAACCAAAGCATTACACTTGTCTACTATCCATTTAGCTCGAGTTCTACCTCCTAATCTATTTTGGCTCAATAGTGGCATTACATGTGGAATTGGATAATTTGCCATCTATGCCAATTTGACCCTATCATCTTCCTACACTAAGATGCTTGTCATGAAAAAACATAAAACCCCTATATCTAACATAGATAATCCTTTTCCATTTTTCACACTCCTCCTATGAAGATTTAAGCATTGATCTTGATATACTCCAAGATTAGATCTATGCTTGATGCAGGCACTTTTTCTCAACGGCTTGGTGAGTAGATCGGCAATACAAGAGGATGAGTTGACATGCTGCAAATAGATTTCTCCTCCAATAAGCTTTTATCTCACCAAATGGTGTGCCACTTCTATATGCTTGCTCCTTGCATGAAATATGGGATTATTGGCAAGAGATTGAGTCGAGATATTATCACACTTGATCATTAGTAGATCATCCTCTTTGATGCACTTTAGCTCCAATAGTAATCTCTTGATCCAAAGCACCTCTTTGGTAGTTGTAGTGAGTGCTTTGTACTCGGCCTCACATAAAGAGAGAGATATAGTATCTTGCTTTTTGGAAAGCCAAGGTATTATATTGCCTCCAAGAAATATAGTGTATGCACTAATAGACTTTCGATCTATCTTGTCACTTGCAAAATCCAAATCCGAATAGACAGCAATGGATAGATCTTCACTTCTATAAAGTAGACCATAATCACAAGACGAAGATACATATCTTAGAATCCTCTTGGCCATCTTCAATGATGGATCTTGGGATCTTGCATAAATTGACTCAATTTGTGCACACAAAAACTTAAATCGGCCCTAGTAATGGTAAGCCAAATCAAGGATCCTATAAGACTCCTAAAAAGTGTGATGTCCTCAAAGGATCTTTCATCACCTTTATTAGGATCTTTTACAATTTGCTCCATTGGAGTATCTATGCTCTTAGAATTTTCCATATGGAATTTTTTCAACATAGAATGAGCATATTTAGAATGACATATAAAGACATAATCATCATGAAACTCAATCTCTAGGCCTAGAATGTAATGGATCTCTCCTAGATCTTGCATTTTAAACTCACATCCAAGTGCTAGCTTAGTTTCTTCAA